>BQNB010062752.1:0-30137 GCA_026074375.1 Tanacetum coccineum
AATGTTTTTAAAAGTACCCGAAAAATGAATAAAGGGAAAAAGAAAAGGCAAAGGAAACTAGTAATCCCCTGGTTTTGCTTAATAATGGAGAAGAAACAAATGATCCTGGGTAAATCATCATTCAATAATCTTTCACATGAAACTTCTAAGAACTCCCGAGGTTCTCCTTATCAAATATAACCTGCAAATTAAAGATAAGAAACAACTACACATGGCGTAAAATCGGCGGGATAACAACGTAATTATTTGAGTTTAAACACTATGAAAGCAATAAAGATAGGATGAATGTACTAATAAATTACACAAAACTAACTTTTCAAAAATTCAAGAAAATACGAATTTTACTGTAGCTGGAGTGGCGATACCGTTTGGGAAAATTCCAGACGCCGTCTCCAGACTCTGTAAAAAAATATTCTTTGTTTCTAGGAAAAAAATTCCGCACAAGTATCCTATTAATTATTTCCTTTAAAAATTACTGCATAAACCATAAGAACGATTAGTACAATCATATGACTCAAAACAAACACATAAGACACATAGGACACGGCGTGAATTAATCTAAATTATTCATTTTATATGTTTGAAATAGTTCTTAGAAACCGGATATTTTCATTTACAACTTATTTGATGTAAAATACATTTGATTGCGATAAAGAATAAGATAAAAACAAAGCAAAACATGATTACATGGAATTCAAACATATAGAAACAAACAAATAAAGATAAAAACACACGACACTCCTAAAATGTATAAAAATAAAAGATCGGGTTGCCTCTCAAAAAGCGCTTGTTTTTGTTCGAGTCACGAGCCTGACTCTACCCTTATTTAACAAACAAAGGAGAGGGTTCCCCTACATTTAAGGTCAAGTGTGGGTGATAGTAACGGTACACACTATTATTGTAAGAAAGAGCCTTATGTTGAAAAAGTGGTTGTTGAATTATATGCTCTAAATAGAGTGAATTTTTAATCCTAACCTTCTCTACTTCTTTTGGCCTAATAGGTAAATTAAGCCCTCTTCCTAGAAAATAAACTTCTTTAAATTTTAATTCCCAATCATCTTCTAACATCTCTGATTTCGAAAAGATCTTAGTTAGCGATCCTAGTAAACCTGGTTTAAATTCATAATGTTTCTTAGGGTCATCTACATATGGGTGATAATAGAAAGATATATCCTTGGTGTGGAAAGACGCCACATGAGGTGAAGGTGGTGTTTGAATGGTTAAACTATCTACTACCCTCATCCTAAAACTATCCGGATTATGCGGTTTGATAGGTGGTTTGGGGCCTCTTTCGTCTCCTAGACTTACATCTAAGGATGGCTGATGCGTAAAGTTTTAATACGTAATAATATCTAAAGTATAGAAAATTTCAAAACTACCCTTGAGGACAAAGGTAGTAGGAAAAATCTTACAAAAATACTACACGTTTTAACCGGTAAGTGATTACCGGGTCGTTTTCCCAAAGATTTATGAAATTGAGACCTCGTTTGTTATTTGGACAATGACTTGAATTGGTTCAAAGATGATTTATTTTCTAAAATCCTAAGAGTGAGCAAATTAAGAGACAATTAAACTTAACTACAAGAAATCAATACGGAAAAGTAAACTTTAACTAAAAACGCAAAACGAGAATCCTAAACGAGACCTAAAAACCCCAAATTATCAAAATTAAGCCTAAAATGATCTTTTTGGTTTTTATAAGACTTAATTGACTAAAAATCTAAAACAAAGAAAACTAGACTAAAAACGAAGGAGATTTGAGCTTGAAAACACTAAAAACGTAAACGGGAATGAATCATGTTCTTTAGAAAATGAAATTTTGCAATTTCAACCTTACGGAAGCAAAACTAATTTTCCTAGAAACTATATGATAAAAGAAAATTTTCTAAAAAAGAATTATATTTTTTTGACTTTTTTATATTTTTTAATGAATCAAAAATGATTTTAATGAAATTAAATGATTAAAAATACTAAACTATTTATAAAAATTCAGAAAAAATTACGAAAAATAGCTTGAACAATGAGGAATCTAGGAAAAATAAGCTTGGAAACACAGCTTATCGAATAAGCTGAGAAATAAGCCAAAACAGCTTATTATACTAAAATGCCTAAAATGTGTATAAGAAATTAATTTTGCAAAGAAAGATTGAAAAAGTCCCCAGGGCGCGTTGGTTAAGTGTGTGTGTTGTGAGGTTTATAAAAGGGTTGAGGAAGGTTGAGGTCGTGGGTTCGAGCCTTGCTCACCCACGATTTCCCTTCTTCCCCCTTTTTTTTATTTTGCAAAACCTAAAAAGCAAAATTGTAGAAAAGCTGAAAACTATCAATTTTAATAAAAGCAACTATTTTTGAAACTCTCTAAATAAGCTAGAAATCAGCTGAAAAGCTAACAGATTAAATAAAACTTCTTTTTGAACTTTTATGAAAACTTAAGCAACTAAGAGGCTAAAATAAGCTATGACCTAGCAAAATAAGCAACTTCTAAACTAAACCTAACCTAATAAGCTAATATGAAAAGAAATAGCAAATAATACAAGCAAGAATGAGCTTAAATAAGCTCAGCAGTACTAACTTAAAGTTAGTACTGCTAGCTTTAATTTTTAATGCTGCTTCCACTAAATGACTTAGGCCTTTTTAAATGGGCAAACTAAAATAAAGCTAAAACTAAACTTAATCCCAACTTAATAAATACTAATACTACTTGGATATTAAGATAAAGAAGAAAGCCTAGGCTGAGGATTCAAAATATCACTTAGTGAGAAAAACTGAAAACCAAACAGACAACTTAGCTACTTTGGGCTTATTTTTAACTATACAAACAGATCCTTATGGATTTCTAGCTTATACTACCTTAAACCTTAACCAAAAAGCTACATGAAACAGCTTTTAAAACTCATTTTGAAAATCAAATGCTTAAAGAAAATGTGGCTTGAAAACAGCTTATTGTACTTAGTATATGCTGAGTAAACTTTTTAAAGCACAATTAGCACTTTTGAGCCTTAAAGGACAGATAAGCAAATGAACTTTTAGTTACAAAATACTGTTGAGACCAGATTGACATTGACTTTTCCTACTTAGTATGTAAATATCAGCCAAACTCCTACAATTACCTTTTGATATTTAAACTAGAAAATTGCTGTTTTTCCATTTATGCTGCTGATGCACTTTGCACAAAAATGAAACAAATCCAAATTCTAACAAGTGCAGACCTTGTTGACTTAGTTTCTTTACTCTAAAAACACCAAAATTGAGGCACAGAGGTAAAATGAATTCACTTGAAATTAATGAAAAACTAAAAATGATTACACTATTTTTTAAAAAAAAAAATTCTGGCTTAACCTATTCTAACTACATAACATTAATTTATAAAAAAAACTTAATTAAACTACAAACAACTCTAAATCCTATCTCATAAACCTAGTTATTATATTTAAGATGGATCTAAAAGGCCAAATAACTTATGACGGTACTAACTTAGTTAGTACTTGTCTAATAGCCAAACATCCTTTAAACCTTAAACTCCCATATTAAGCTTATGAAAAGAGATTCAAAGCACAAAATTGAAATACCAGATGTAGCAAGCTACTAATTAAACTAAATAAGCAGATTAAAACAATCAAATAAGACAGAATGAAAAGCTATAAGCTAATGCCATATTTTTGGATTTTTTTGACAGATTTTATAAAATAACAAGCAAACTATAATCTAAGCTATTTAAAGAACATATTAAGCATTAAATGACTAAAATAAGCAATAATAAACAGATCTAAACTACAAATAAGCATACAAAAAGCAGATGAAGTAGATTAAAGCTAATAGTTTAAATTTAAGCTAGAATGTAAAGAAGAAACTTACAGGAGCCCTTTGCACAAACAAGGCTTAAAAATTACTCTTATGAGCTTATCAACAAGCTCTAGCTTATCATAGATAAGCTAGTGAGGTCCTGGAAACCATTCCATTTCTGGTTTCCCTTCCAAAATAAGCTGAGATAATTTAATTGGAGATTTTGAGAGATAAAAAGCTCATTTAAGCTTTAAAAGCCTAAATGAGAGTATAGCTAGCTTATGACAAATTATTAAAGGCTTATTAAACATTTAAGTGCTTATTTAAACCATTTTGTATATTAAGCAAAAACAAATCAAATCACAAGTTTAGAAGTGAACTACATTTTTATTACTGAAATATGAATTACAATGCTTTTTAAAAGGAAATTACAAGAATTAAAATGACATTTAAGCTAAAAAATTACTAAAATACGTCTACACTAAGCTACACTAGATACTGAAAAAGATATCTATGTGAGTGAGGAGTGATCTCTATTTATAGGAGATGAAGAAGCTTCTAGGTCTGAATACACGCTCTCTTGGTTTTTGATCTCGTCCCTTCAAATCATCTAATCATTGGCTCTTCAATCTTCACCGTTGGATCATTAAGTGAGCACACGGATTGCCAGCGTAGCAATCCGTGTGTCAAAGGCTTTGTACTTCTTTAACAAAGGATTTAGTGTAAAATCCCATCTAGAGTGTGTTTCTTTGGATCCCACGTGTCATTCCCTTGTCAATTCTAGCCAATGAGAGAGCTTTTGATGACGATTTTTTATGCTGACTCATTACTTGGCACTCGAATCTTTGTTCCATATAGTCAATTGGGATTTACCCTTTGATTTTACGCAGGTAAAAACGAAGACGATAGATGAATAGTAAAAACGGTTTTTCCCGTTTTTTTTCCTTTTTATAACTTTGTTGACCCGGGGTGTTGATTTGGTCTTGGGTTTATGGTAAAAGGTTTGGGCCTGGTGTTTGGGCCACGGTTAAAAGGGTTTAGTTATAAAGGGATAACGACCGCTATCTCTTTAACAAAAAGGAGATAACGGTGTTAGGGTTTAGGGACTTTTGGTGAAATTGATTTTAACATTAAGGCTCATTTGGGTATTTTGAGGGTTTTGGTATTTTGTGGGTTGACCATTGTTGACCATGGTTGACTATTTGACCTTTTTGATATCAAACTCCCGGCTCTTGTGCACTCTTTTCATTCCCGTGTTCGTGTTTGTCCGGCTTTGACCGTTTTTTTGTGATCTTTGCAATATCCGTACATACACATACACAAACAACAAAATACACAAATACAAGCATATTTTTGCACATTTTGATCATTTAAGGGCCATTTTGGATATAATAAAGATATGTGATTTCTCACATATCAAAATTCCCCAAACTAAGTGATTGTCGTGTCCTCACGCAATATTATGTGCTCTAAAATCAAATACTTCAAAACTTCCCCAAACTAAATCTTTGAAAAGTAGCAAAGACTTTTGTGGGGAGAGTTAAGAAATCACAAGCTTTAAAACACCCTATTTCCCCATTTTTCAAAAAATTTTCTATTTTTTTTAAGTTTTGTGAGGTAGGATGTTAAGAAATCAGACGAAGTCTTTTGTAAAAACACTCCGACATTTTCCCGTTTTTTTGATAATCTGTTTTCGCGCATTTTTTTATAAGCTGATTTTTTGAATTATATTTATATGGTATTTTTTAAATGAAGAACACAACTTGTATATTTGTCTGACTGTTTCGTTATTTTACTAAACGTTAGGGTAGGAAGCTCAAGATGCATTTCGATTCGAAAAAGCCCAAAATAAAGGGATGAAATTCAATCGTTCCTCCTGAACTTTTTTTACTTGTGGCTTCAAACCAATGCTTAAAACGAAATCAGTCGCTATAAATATCATGTTGTTATATGCTGTAAAACAGCTACTCTATTTGCTCCATAATTGTGTACACTTTTTACTCCCGACAATTATTATATCTTGGGGAGATTTGTGCTACTTTTTGAATTTCAAAACTCCATGGATCATCATTTTTGCAAGATTTCTTGTTTCAAGTTCCACCCGAGATTCAGATAATGAGTTTGAAGCGAGATCGCATCCATGTAGGACTTTCGTCTCGGCACATCCCAACCTTGCGGCTAAGGTGAACCAGGCTTTTTGACACCGCACAGAGACCTTAGTAACGAGACTCGCAGGACCTTAGGTTTTCTAGAAAGATCTCTCTGGTTTTACGTATATACAGTAGCTTAAGACTTAAAAGATAGAATAGGTTATAAGTTCAAAAGCATTAATTTGAATTTAACAAAATCAGAGGATATATTTATTAATGTCGAATCCTTAAACATAACATTTTATGAAATTGGAACGCCCTCGACCTTTTAGGAGGCTGCAACATCGGTTGTGAGCCGGCATAGATGACAGCAAACTTTATCAGTTTGGATTTTTATTTCTTACTATGTGTTTCTTTAGTAGATGTCACATCGGTTGTGAGCGGCGCAAGATGCGGTACACATTGAATAAGCCCACAGCCTTTTATTTTATTTACATTTTGAATATGATATATATATATATATATTATATATTTTTATTTTATATATTTATTACTTTATAGTTAGAAAAACTTCTTTTTGAAAGAATTTCACGTATAAGTTTGAGAACTAAGGAACTAGAAAAATTTTTGCTATACTTTACATAAAAATTGTTAATTTAAGTTTAATCTCTAAAAAACTGCACGTATTATTAATCCGGTTAAATGGGAGAAAAAACCACAAATTACATACATGAGCTCTTAAGCATTTACAACTATCCTTGGTTTAGCTTCCTACTTCATTTCTTTAACTCATACATTTTTCGTTCTTGTTGAAAATTTTTGTGAACGCTCTAGCCTAAATGTTAAGGAAACAAGGACTAAAGCTCAACCTACGCTCGATCGGGTCAAAAATTTATCTTTATTGTCTATCGTAGGGTAAGTCAAAATTGTGACAAATACTTATTATTTTGATAAAAATTTAAATTTTTTTTTTACAATATTTAAAAATATTGTGTGGAAAAGGGGTACGTGAGAAACAATAGGCAAAAGGTAGGTAAGAATCATATCGAAGATATACTACCCCCATATATAATTAAACTTTGTCCTCAATGTTTCCTAATCTAAGGAATTATAAAACCCCTCAAACTAGACTCAAAAAGTCGAATGCTAATCTAATAAGAAGGAAGTATCACACAAAAATCTTTATGCCGTTTAGTCAAGTATTTAAAAGATAAATGGTTAGTCGTAATAATCTTGAGGATATCAGGATTTCCCCAAACTAATGTCAAGAAAAGGCTAGGAAGCTCGAGTGGATCGGGACAAAACACCGAACACGAGAGTCTTCAGAAAATTTTGGGTTAATCCTGTAAACAATCACAAGCACAAATAACAAGAATCGGAAGAGTACAAGCGCCTCACTCACAATAGATATAGAATGTAGATAGAAGGGTAAGCTATGGGGTGCCTCCCACAAGAGCTATGTTTTTTGTATTCCGTGTAGCATAAGCTTGACTGATCCCCGATTCCATTCGTCCTTGGAGGGAAAGTGTGGAGATCCTGGACTCCTTCGGGTGGTAAGTGTCCTCTCCGAAGTAATGATATTCCACGATGACTATTCACATTAAAGTTCGGGACACATCGGATTTGAGAGTAACTAAATGGTTCTCGTATGGGAAAACTCTTTGGTGATGGTTGAAAGGTCGCTGATCCAACGAGTTTTAATCTTTCTAAGAATATCTTTAGGCGAGAGGTTGAAGAGTAAATACTCGTTCACTCACATTGAAAACGCGGTTTTGTTTTTTGATCTGTGAGTCTAAGGTTCTTGCGTCGTCTCTTGTATATATCATTGAAATTCCTCGTTTGGCTTGATCACGAAGTACATTAGTTCCCATTAAGTGAAGCTTCCGGTTGTTAAGGAGAAAGCTAAGATATAAAACCGGTCGGGTCAAAATTTACTTTTGTTCTCACCAACGGAAAGCCTACATTCGTTGTCAAAACACTTATTATTTTTAGCAACTATTTATATATATTTTTTTCATTATTTTCTACACATATTTTTTTAGAGATTATATATAAAACTTAAAAATTTAAATTTTTTGCTGGAAAACAAGGTACGTGAGAACAATGGGCAAAAGTAGGTAAGATCATATCGAAGATATACTACCCCATACTAAAATTAAACATTGTCCTCAATGTTTCCTAGTCTAAGGTTTAAAACCCCATACTAGAACTCAAAAAGTCGAATGCATAATCCGAGCATGGAGAAAGTATCACAAAAATCTTAAACCGTTTAGTCGATAATAATCTAGGATATCGGATTTCCCCAAACTAATGGCAAGCAAAGGCTAGGAAGCTCGAGTGGACTGGGACAAAACACCGAACACGAGAGTCTTCAAACATTTTGGCGGCAATCCTACAAACAATCATAAGTACAAACAACAAGAATCGGAAGAGTACAAGCCTCCTCACATCACATTAGAAATAAGAAATAAGAAATATGGATAAGCATGGGGTGCCTCTTATGAAGCACTTTGTTTTTGGTAACCGAGTCACATAGCTTAACTCGATCCCCGCATTTAGTTGTCCATAGGGATGGTTTGGAGATCCGGGACTACGTTTGATGGTACGTCCCCTCCGAAGTAATGCTTCACACGATGACCATTCACCTTAAAGTTTGGACCATCGGGTTGAGATAACTCGATGGTTCCGTATGGAAAAACTTAGGTGATGGTGAAAGGTCCCGACCAACGAGTTTTAAGCTTTCCCGAGAATATATTTAGACGAAAGTTGAAGAGTAAAACTTGATCACCAACATTGAAAATGCGGTTTTTTATCTTAGAGTCGTGAAGCTTCTTCGTCCTTATTTTATATATCAAAGAATTCTCGTAAGCTTGATCACGAAGCTCATTAAGCTCATTAAGTTGCAGCTTCCGGTGATCACCCACGGTTTTAAGATCAAAATTAGCATGTTTCAATGCCCAATATGCTTTATGCTCTAACTCGATAGGTAAATGACAAGACTTTCCGTACACGAGTTTGTAAGGAGTACAACCGATCGGTGTTTTAAAAGTGGCACATAATGCCCATAGAGCGTCATCTAGTCTATCAGACCATGAGGCACGGTTCTCACCAACCGTCCTTTCAAGAATACGTTTCAAGCCTCGATTGGAAACCTCCACTTGTCTACTCGTTTGAGGGTGATAAGCGGTAGCAAGACGATGAGTGACCCCATACTTAGACATTACTTTAGCAAATTTATCATTATGAAAATAGGTCCCACGATCGCTTATAATAGCTCTAGGTGTTCTGAATTGGGCAAAAAGAGATTTCAAAAACTTAACTACAACTCGAGCATCATTTGTGGGGAGCGCCTTCGCTTCTACCCACTTTGAAAGATAGTCAACGGCTACTAGAATATACTTATTCCCTCGTGAAGACGGGAATTGACCCATAAAATCGATACCCTATACATCAAAAATTTCACAAACTTAAATAGCGTTTTGAGGCATTTCATCTCTTTGTGAATTTTTGGCTTGTCGTTGACACGTATCACAAAATTTGATCATAGTATGGGCATCTCGATATACGGTTGGCCAAAAGAAACCGGCATCAAATACTTTCTTTGCGGTAAGATTGGCACTATGATGGCACCCGGTGGGTCCTTCATGACAAGCTTTGAGGATGTCAAAAGCTTTTTGGCCATGCACACACCGTCGAATGATTTGATCCGCACAAATCCGAAAAAGAATGGGATCGTCCCAAAAGTAATGTTTAACGTCCTTGAAAAACTTCTTCTTTTGTTGGGACGACATCCCTTTGACGATAAAATTCCCCGCATGGAAATTTGCATAATCGACAAACCATGGGGTACTTCCACTAGATATAACTCCAAGAGTTTCTAGAGGAAAAGTTTCATTTATGTCTTTATTTTCTAACACATCCATATAAGGATTCTCAAGTCTAGATAAATGATCAACAGTGAGGTTCTCACTCCCTTTCTTATCTCGGATAATGATATCAAACTTTTGTAGGAGGAGAACCCACCGGAGCAATCTCGGCTTGGAATCTTGCTTACTAAGAAGGTATTTAAGAGCTGAATGATCCGTATATACTATGCTTTTAGATAAGACAAGATATGGTCGAAACTTTTCAAAAGCATAAACTACGGCAAGCATTTCTTTTTCCGTCATGGTGTAATGAATTTGAGCTTCGGTCATTGTCTTACTAGCATAATGTATAGGCTAAAAATGCTTCATCTTTCGTTGTCCCAAAACTGCACCAATCGCAAAATCGTTCGTATCACACATAAGTTCGAAAGGTAGGTTCTAATCGGGGACAACTAAGATCGGAGATTCGGTAAGCTTCTTTTTAAGAGTCTCGAAGGCATCAATACAATCTTTAGAAAACACAAACGGTGTTTCCTTCTCAAGAAGGTGAGTCATAGGTCTAGCTATCTTGGAAAAGTCTTGGATAAATCGTCGGTAAAAACCGGTATGACCTAGGAAACTCCTAACACCTTTTACGGTAGTCGGGTGAGGGAGCTTAGCTATAACATCAACTTTAGCTCGATCGATCTCAATCTCGGACTTTGAAATTTTATGACCTAACATAATCCCTTCTCTACACCTAAAGTGACATTTCTCCCAATTTAGAACTAAATTCGTGTCTTCACACCTTTTTAGCATATTTTCTAAATTGGAGAGGCACAAATCAAAACTATCCCCAAAAACCGAAAAATCGTCCATAAAAACTTCCATAGTCTTTTCGATCATATCATGAAATATGGCCATCATACATCTTTGGAAAGTTCTGGTATCATTACACAAGCCAAAGGGCATGCGACGGTAAGCAAAAGTTCCATACGGGCATGTAAAAGTGGTTTTTTCTTGGTCTTGGGGATCTGTTGGAATTCGAAAATAACTCAAAAATCCATCTAGAAAACAATAAAACTCATTTTCGGCTAATCTTTCTAACATTTGGTCCATAAATGGTAATGGAAAATGATCTTTTCGAGTAGCTTCATTTAATTTCCTATAATCAATGCAAACTCTCCACCCGGTAACTAATCGTGTTGGAATTAATTTATTTTCTTCATTAGCAACGATGGTCATTCCACCCTTCTTAGGTACACAATGTATGGGACTCACCCATGGGCTGTCGAAGATCGGGTAAATCATTCCGGCATCAAGAAGTTTAATTACCTCCTTTTTGATTACCTCGTGAATTTTTGGGTTCACCCGTCTTTGACTTTGAACCGTGGGTTTACAATCATCTTCCATCAAGATTTTGTGAGTGGAAAACCGAGGGTCGATACCCTTGATGTCGGTGATTTTCCATGCAATGGCCCATTTATGTGATTTAAGCACCTTTAAGAGGGCTTCTTTTTCATCATCTTTTAAACCTTTTGCAATAATCACGGGTAACTTATCGGTTCATTCTAAGTAAGCATATTCCAAATGAGATGGTACATCTTTTAACTCTAATTCTGGAGGCTCTTCAATTGAAGATTTTGCCTTAGTCACTTCCTTTAGGTCCATCGGAGGGAGTTAAAACGGGTCATTATTCAACAAATTTTCAATCAACCAAATATCTCCCTCCGGGTCACAATCGGCATGATCAATTTCCGGTGAAATTGAATCATCCTTGAGAAAAGCCTCTATTTCTTCCAAAATGAAATAACTTTCCTCGAACGGAGTGAAGGAAAGAAAAGAGTCAGAAATAATAGGCTCAAAAGTCGTGGTGGGATTGCCACCCGAAGAATTATTAGAAAAACCAAGCACTTTTTAAGAATACTCCTCACAAGCAACATCAATGACGTCAATTTGGTTTACCAACATATCATTATATGCAGAGGAGTATCTCGTAGTTTGATTGAGATTAAAAGTTACGGCTTCATCGTTAACCCGAAGGGTTATTTCTTCTCCATAAACATCAATTAAAGCACGACCGGTCCTCAAGAAGGATCTTCCAAGTATAAGAGGAACCCGAGGATCATCTTCAAAATCAACAACAACAAAGTCGGTAGGAAAGTGGAACTTTCCCACTTTGACAAAAACGTCTTCGGCGAGTCCTTTAGGACGAGTAATTGATCAATCAGCTAGTTCTAGAGTCATCCGCGTGGGGGTAAGTTCGGGTAGGGAAAGCTTTTTCCAAATGGAAAGAGGCATAAGATTTATGCTCGCGCCAAGTCGGCCAAGGCGTGACATACATCCATTCCTGGGAAATCACATGGTATAAGAAACTTGCCGGGATCTCCAAGCTTTTCGGGAAGCTTCTTAAGGAGCATCGCCGAGCAATTCTCATTCAACGGTATCTTAGCTAATTCAAACAACTTTTCCTTATTCATGAGCAAATTCTTAATCGTAGGGGCAAATCTTGGCATCAAAAGTAAAGCGTCCGCGAAGCTAATGTCGAAGCGCAAATCTTGAAAGATTTGAAAACTCTTCTCCATTTGATTCGAAGCTTTTTCACAGAACTTATGATCATTAAGTCTCGAAGGATATGGAATATTCGGCTTAGGTAAAGTCTTTAGTTGATCAGGTTCCGGAATTAGAATGGGGTTAACCGGAGGTGGGATATAAGCGGTACTTCCTTAGAAATTAGTTTGCTCCTTATCCGTTGTCTCCTCGGTTTCCTGTTCTACTACCTTTTTGGGAGAAGGGTTAGTAGGAATTGAGGGTCCCTCATAAACAACACCACTTCGAGTGGTGATTGCTTTCATTTCACCCTTCGGGTTTGGAATAGTATTACTCGAAAGAGTACCCGAAGTTGAGGCTTGGTTTTGGAGAATCCACTTAATATGTTTTGCAAATTATTTTGAAAAGCATTTTGTTGATTCACCAAGGCAGTTTGTTGAGTCTTCATCGTGTTTTGAATTTCATTCTTAAATTCTCCTTTCAACGAGTTGATTTGACTTTGCATGTTTCTCATCATTTGATCATTCAATTTCATATAATTTGAAAACTCATTTGGAACTCCTTGTTGAACTTGATTATTAAGAACTTGAAAAGGTTGGTTTTGAAATCCTTGATTTTGAAAATTTGGAGCATGATTAATTTGAGCTTGAAAACCTTGATTTCCATGAAAATTATTTCCCTGATTAAAATTATTCCATTGACCTTGATTAAACCTATTTTGACTATTTTGCACCGGAGCAAAACCAGGTGGTGCCATGTGATTGCTAACACTGTTTGGAGGGGCTACTTGATTGTAAGTACCCGTTTCCGCATAAACATTCGATTGATTGCTATCAGTATTAGGACAATCATAGTAAGCATGAGCACCAACACAAGATCCCTCAACCGCTTTAACCGTAGCGGGAGTGACAACTTTCTTAGAAACAATCTCAACTAAGGTTGAAATTTGATCCGCAAGCTTATCAATTCTCTCATCCGTCTTACTAGAACTTTCCCTAGAATTCGTATTCATCCTAGAAACATTCGATTTGTTTCGTGAATAACAAACTTTTGATTTGTTCTCAATTATGTTCAAGGCATCTCTAGTAGTTTTACTCAAAAGATTTTCACCTGCCGCGGCATTTAAGGAGTCTTGATCATTCTCATTTAAACCATTATAGAAAGTATCTATTTGGGTCAACTCTGAAAATCCATGGTGGGGACATGCTCTAAGCATTTCCTTAAATCGTTCCCATGCTTCACTAAATGTCTCATCAAATTTTTGAGTAAATCGAGAGATTTCATTCTTTAAGTTAGTGGTCTTCGAGGGAGGAAAAAATTGACTCACAAACTTGGTTACGAGATCATCCTAAGTCAAGATCGAATTAGGAGGTTCTTTATCGTACCAAATCCTAGCGGCCCCCTCGAGTGAATATGGAAACATCATAAGTTTAATCACATCATTCAGAACTCCCCTAAATTTCAAGGTTGAGGTAATCCTTTTGAAATTGTTGATATGAGTATGGGGATTGTCCCTCTCAAAACCATGAAATGGGCTAGCTTGGACTAATTGTAGCAAATTCGTCTTAATCTCAAAATGATCCGCATTAATTTCTGGTATGACGATAGCTTCTCCATACCCTTCCGTGGGTGCTTGGAGTAGCTCTTCCATTGTTCGATTATCCGCCATTGGTGCAACTTCAACGATAGTACGAAGCTCGGGTTCGACTACGTTTGGAGCACGTCTTCTATTTCGACGTCTCGGAATGGTTACGGGTGAATTATTTGGATAATGGGAATTTCTAGTGCGCATGCACTAAACAAAACAAACGAGGAGAGAAAATATATACACAAAACTATTTTTGTTTCACCGAATAATCAACAAACTTAGGGTAACTCCCTTAAGTGAAGCAAGCAAGCGGGGGACGTAGTAGGAGCGAATGGACTTAAAAACGTTTGTCCTTTTGGGTCGTAGTTCCATGGAACAACCCTCCTAATAGCTTATTTCACAAAAGAGGTGCGCCTTTTTCGTAAGTGACACAAAACGGTTACTTTTTTGAATCTTAAGTTTGGGAACTTATTAATGGGTATTTACAAATTCTCTAGTAAGAGAATTAAATTGCTTATGTATTTTAGTATTTAAGAGAACACAATAAAAAATCGAAAAATCCGGAAGAGCAAATATTTTTGTATTTTTTCTATTTATTAAACTTCTACATATAGTAAAACGAAAAGAAAAATATTTTTTACTTTTTTTTTTTTTTTTTTTTTTTTTATTTTTGATTTTTTTCAAAAGACGTAACTTTCGAAGACGAAAGGTTCTCCAAATCACGATTGACAAATTCAAACGAGAGAATCCTTAACACAATTCCTCGGCAACGACGCCAAAAATTGATTAGACAATTTATCTATATACGTATTAATACTAAAGTATAAGAAATTCACTAGAAATCCTTGGGGACGAAGATTAGAAGTAAAAATCTACACAAAAATATCGTACGTTTTTCGGTAAGTGATTACCGGGTCGTTTATACCCCAAGAATTATGAAATTGAGACCTCATTTTAATTTGGACAACGATTTGAATGGTTTCGAAGATTTTTTAATTCTAAAATCCTACTAGTGATCAAATAAAGGCTCAAGCAAAAATAACAAGCAAAATGCACAAAAAACAATAACGGGAATTAAAGAAAACGTGTCAATTAAACAAGTATACTAAATCTAAGCCCTAAGAAAACAAATTTAAATCCTAAGCCTTCTAAATATTAAAAGAAAATTTTATAAAAAAGAAAATTATTTTTTTAATTATTTTCTATTTTTTATGATTTTTTAATGTTTTTAATAAAAGAAAATGATTTAAAAATAGAAAATTAACTTCTAAAGATCTGGAAAAATCACAAAATGTAAAAAAAAGGGAAGACTGATTTTATGAAATTAACATATAAAAATAAGCTGGCCAAATAAGCCCCTAAAAAGTTAAAAATAAGCTACGGCTTATTTTATAAAAAGGAAAAGAAAATGTGTATAAGAAATTAATGTAGGACTATCTTGACAGATAGCCCTACTGGTGCTGGTGGTTTGAGTGTGTGTGAGTTGGGACGTGTGTGTGTTAAAGGCTAGGTCACAGGTTCGAACCTGTGGCTTAGCTTTTTGTTTTTCTTTTTTCAAAACTTTTAAAAACAAACTTGTAAAACAGCTTAAGATAAACACTTTTTACAAAAACAACTTTTTATGAAGACCACTAAATAAGCTAGAAAATGGCTTAACAAACAGACAGAATTGACTTATACTTTTTTTTAGCTTTTTAACAAAAACTTAGAAAATATTTAAGCTACAATAAACTAAAGTCTAAGCAAGATAAGCTGCTACTAACCTATAACTAACCTAACAAGCTCAACTAATCAAGAAATAAGCAAAAAGAGTGAGCTATAAGCTGAAAATTCAATTAAATACTTTGGCTTAAACTGAGTACCAAACAGACAGGTAAGCTACTTTGGGCTTATTTTTAACAGAACAAACAGAATCTTATGGAAATTTAGCTTATACCACCTTTTAGCTTGACCTTTAAACTACTTGAAACAGCTTTTAAAAACTAGTTTGAAAATCAAATGAATAATGAAAATGCTAGTTGAAAATGCTGATGCAGACAGATTACACAATATTTTTGGTTTTTGAAGTTTTTATTAAAATGACAAATTGCTAATTTCAAAGCTAAAAACAGATAACTAATTAAGCTACTTTCTAAAAAATAAGTTCAAACAGATGTAGTATGACCTATAAACTACTAGTGAACAAAATTTGAAATACTAATTCCAACTTTTACTTGCTGAATTTTGAAATTGAAAATGAGCTTTTTGCTGTTTTTCTTACTGATGCATTTGACACTTTAACACTCAAATCTTAAAACCAATTAGTGCAGACCTTACAAACTGACTTCTACACTAATAAAACACCAAAGTAACAACAAATCCACTAAGAATAACAGCTAGAAACAATCAAAACTCAATGAGCTTAAGGATCTGAGCTTACTGACTCAGATTCATACAACTAACTCAAAAACTTTTAAAAACTTAATTATCCTTAACTAAGCCCTTAAATCTTAATCTTATAAACCAAAATATGAAATTTAAAATGAATTCAAAGGACCAAATGGACTCAAGCAGTACTAACTTGAGTTAGAACTGCTTGACCCAAACACTCCCTTAAATCCCTTAAATCCATACTCAGCTTATAAAAATGAGAATTAATGAACAACGTTCAAATACCAGATACTACAGAGCTAAAAACAGACATGATGAACAATATTCAATAAGCAAATAAGCCAGAACAATAAGCTACTAAACTATGCTACTATTTTTGGTATTTTCATTGTTTTATAAAATAAACTTGCAGATTAAGATCTAAACTATCTAATGAACAATATAAGCAATAAATTACAATAAATGACAATAATAGACAGAAATAAGCTAATCTGAACAATATTAAACAGACAATAAGCAGTAATAAGCTGAATTGCAAAGTAAAGCTTTAAAAGGTAAAAACAGATCTTACAAGAGCCTTAGCACAAACAAGGCTTAATAATGCTCGAGGAGCTACTCAACAAGCTCTAGCTTATCTTATGATAAGCTAGTGTGGTCCTAGAAACCCTTTCATTACTGGTTTCCCTTCCAAATGAAAGCTGAGGTAATTTGATAGTGATTTTGAGTAAGAAAAAGCTCAATTAAGATTTTGTGGCTTAACTGAGTAGTTAACTAGCTTATGAGTAAGTTTGAGAGCTTATTGAGCTAAAACAAAGTATGAAAGAGCTTTTTAAACCTTAAGTGCTTAAAAGTAAAAAAACATGAATTGAAGGTTGAACACAAAGTAAACTAAGATTTTATTGATATAAAAATGGATACAAGCTTAGTAAAAAGAAAGTTACATTTAAAGTAAATTCAATAAGCTAAAATTACATGATAAGCTAAATTCTACAAGCTACACTAAAAACTGAAGGAAAAACTCCATAACTGTGAGTGAGTAGAGGCTTTATTTATAAGCAAGAGTGGATCCTTCTAGGCTCTGTTACACGCTGCCTTAGCTTTTGATCCTGGCCTTTAATCTCTTTCTAATTATTGATCTCAAATCGTGGCCCTTGGATGAGAATGTGAGCACACGGATTGCCAGCGTGGCAATCCCACTTCTTTGGAGCCGTGTGCTTCTTTTTCATTGATTTTAGTGCAAATTTTCCATTTTGGTGTGTTTGTTTGATGTACACGTGCTATCCCATGTGTCAGAGTGAGCCAATCAAAGGATTTGGTAACGTTTATGCTTACCTGAGCTGGGGCTTGGTACTAAGCATCTCTTGAGCCATGTAGGATTGCTTCTAGAAGAGTTAATTGCATTTTAATTGAGTTAAATTTGAGCAGGGTTTGACTTGTTTGACGCCATTTTCTTTCTTTTTATTTGACTTGTTTGACCCGGGTTTTGTAAATCAAGTGTTGACTTGGGCTAATAAAGTAACTTGGGCCATGGTTTTGGGTTTTGGGCTCGGGTAAATGGCTTATGGCTTTGGTTAATAAAAACTTAACGATCGTTAGTCTTTTGGTATAAAAGGACTAACGGTGTTATTGATTAAAGGACTTTTTGTAAAAATGATTTAACATTAAAGGCTCATTTGGTATTTCCAAGGTTTTGTCATCTTGTGAGTTGACCATTGTTGACCTTTGGTTGACTTTAATTAATACTTTCCCGTCTCTTGTGTACTCTTTTCGTTCCCGTATCCATTTTTGTCCGGTTTTGGCTCTTTTATTGTGATTTTTGCAATATCCGTACCTACACATTCACAAAAGACAAAATACACATATACAAGCATAATTATGCACATTTTTCATCTTTTTAGGGTTAGGTATAAAATGGATATGTGATTTCTCACATATCAAAGATCTAAGAGGTTGAGAGAGATTATTTTTGTATTTTTATGTTTTTATGAAAGCAGGTAAAATTTAGGTTTTAAAGAGGTTGGTTTTGGTTTTAAACTAATAATTAAACTAAACTAATTTTGGTGGAAACTTATATGGTAAACAAATGTATTTACTTAATCATGCATCACTCCTTAGTTTGTTTATCCTAATCCTATTGCTTTGTCACACTTGTGATTATCTGTGTAAGTATTTCCTAGGGCATGAACAGATTACACGAATCCACCGTCTATGTAATATGTTAATACAAATAATGTCTAAAAATGTTATTTATATTTTTCGACCTCTCGATGTTTTGAAGATAACAAAATGTAAAAACGTTTACGAGAAAAATAAACGTTTATAAATTATTAATCGATAATTTCCATTTCTAATGTAAACCACTTAAGGTATGTATAAACAAATCATTAAACATGATTAGTGATCAAGAAAATAATTTTTCTTAAACCATTACATTTCCACAAAAGTATTTTGACAAAAATAAATATATATACAAAATACTTTTTAAATAAAAGAAATATTTTATTTAAACAAAAATATTTTATTTAAACATAAAAATTCAAATATGGTTTTTCCCCCAAAATAGAACCTTCTACACCAGATTTAACATTCCCCATTAAAAGATAAAAAAGGGAGCGTCAGACTAGTAGAGGTCCCCTAATAGGCTGGGCAGCCCTCAGATATATTTGGGACCGTCGAGACCGCCACCAGTGACCGTTGGAATTTCCTGCCTATAAATAATATTCACAGCTGAAAAACAGACCTCTTTGCATGCATTTTTCAATTAACTTACTCTCTCTAAAAACTTCTTTCTCTCACTAAATCTCTTGATCACTAACATTGTTTGATCTGGTTTTAAGTGATCCAATCTCTTCTTTCTTATCTCTCCTCTCCATCAAGTGCAAGAGAAGAACATTCGTATTCGCCAAGAAACAAATTGTTGTAGTCTAGTGATTTCTCCTTCTTTCTTCTAAGAACCAAATCTCTATCTTGATTATCTTGTGTGATTGTGTAAATCGGATTGTGTATAAATCCGATAGTGTAGATCTTGTGATTGTGTATTACTTGTGAAGTGGTAGATTGGTTCTAGCTAAGATTACGACTCGACATTTAGCTTAGTGTCGGAAAATAACGTATGCGAAGTGTAAACGGTTTTGTCCGCCTAAAGGGAGCTTCTTGACATAGTGAAATCTTGAGTAGTATACTCGGGGAGTGGAGTAGGACGAAGAGGAGCTTCATAGCCGAACCACTATAAATCTTGGTGTCTTGGTTTGATTGTTCCTTCTCTCATCTCTTTATATTGTTGTGATTCTTACTTATTGTTTGTCTAGTTATTGTTAGTAGATATATACATTGTTGGTTCATATTGTTTGTTGGTTGAATATATAACACGATCTAACAAATTTTAGAAGTAAAATTTTAAAACGCTAATTAACCGGTAAACTATTCAACCCCCCTTCTAGTTTCCACAATTGGTATCAGAAGCCGAGGTCACTCAAGATTTTTAAAATATACTGTATTTTAAAGCTTGGATCGATCTATGGATTCCGACAAATATCTAGAAGGGTAATCCATGCAAAGACCACCACTTTTTGAAAGTGATTATAGTTATAATTTATTTAAAAATAGATTCGAGACATATGTTAAATCAAAAGATCTTGATCTTTGGCATGTTATTACTAACGGTGATTTTCAACATATTCAACAAAATCCAGAAACCAAACTAGATGAGGTTATCCGTTTTGAAAAACAAAGTGATGGTCTTAAATAGAAGCTTGCGAAAAATAACGAAGCCAAAATGGTTATTTACAATGCTTTTCCAAGAAAAGAATATGAAAGAATTTTCATGTGTAACACGACAAAAGAAATTTGTAAAACTTTGTTAATCACCCAACAAGGTAATAACCAAGTCAAAGATAACAAGATCGACCTTTTGGTACAACAATATGAACAATTCATCATTTCTAAAGATAAATCTATAGATAGTGCTTTTGCTAGATTTAATACTATCATTACTAGTCTAAAAGCTCTTGATGAAGGTTATTATAGCAAGAATTATCTTAGGAAGTTTCTTAGGGCTCTACATCCTAAATAGAGAGCAAAGGTCACGATGATTGAATAGTCAAAAGACTTAACATCACTGTCACTTGATGAACTCATCAGGAATCTCAAAGTTCACGATATGATCATCAAGAAAGATTCTGAAATAGTCAAAGCTAAAGGAGAAAGAAATCTCTTGCTTTAAAGGCTAAGAAAGAATCTAGTGATGAGGAGTGTTCGACTTCCGGAAGTGAAGATGAAGAATACGCCATGGCGGTTAGAGACTTCAAGAAGTTCTTTAAGAGAAGAGGTAGATTCGTGAGACAACCTCAGAACGACAAAAAGACGTTCCAAAGAAGCCGAGATGACAAGAACGGTAAAGGTGATAGAAAATGTTTTAGATGCGGCGATCCAAATCATCTTATTGGAGAATGTCCAAAACCACCGAAAGACAAGAACCAAAGAGCATTCGTCGGAGGTTCTTGGAGCGATAGCGGTGAAGAAGATGATGAAAAAGTCAAAGACGAAACATGTCTCATGGCTCAAGCATCAAATGAGGTACGTTCCGAATCCTCTTACTTTAGTGATGAAAACTCATCA
Organism: Tanacetum coccineum; assembly: GCA_026074375.1. NCBI lineage: Eukaryota > Viridiplantae > Streptophyta > Magnoliopsida > Asterales > Asteraceae > Tanacetum > Tanacetum coccineum. The sequence goes on from BQNB010062752.1 coordinate 20,841, forward strand.
ATAGATGATTTAGTTTTAGATAATGAATATGATAAACTGTGCAAAATGAGTTTAAAGATAATCACTAAAAACAAAAGATTAAAAGCCACTAGAAATAGTTTAGAAAAAGAACTTAGTATTCTAAAAGAAAAAGTGTCTACACTCGAGAAAAACAAGGGAGTTGATCTCGAATGTGTAAAGTGTCATATGCTTAAAATTGAGAATGAAAAACTCAAAGAGGAAGCCATTAGATTAACTAAATTTGAAAAGAGTACACATTGTCTAAATGAAATGTTAAGTAATCAAAAACCCTCCGGAGAAAAATTAGGTTTAGGGTTTAATTCATTTGAAGCATCATCTAGTGGAACTAAGGAAATAAAATTTGTGAAAGCCCAGAAAAAGGCGTCTTCTGATGGAGGTCCCATAAATATGGGCGGCCCCCATAGTGTACAGGCGGCCCCCAAAGCAATTATGGGACCGCCACCAGTCAGTACGCCTGGATCTGAGAAAAGTGTGTCTTTTCAAAAATCTATTTTGGGTCCTAGACCAAAACACATAATAGTAAACAACGTCAAAGTTCCCGTTGCTAGTGATAATGAAGTTAAACAATTTTATAAGCCATTGTCAAAACCCGGAGTTGGATTTTCAAAACCAAACTTTAGATCAAAAACTCCACCACCTAGTAGAGTCAATAATAATTATCCTCGTCCTAAGACACCGCAACAAAAAAGAAAAGTTAGTCGACAAAACCAACCTCGTGGTTTTCTAATAACTTGGAACAATTTTCAACGTCAAAGTTACATGCCATGGGAAATGTGTCTTCCATTTCCACATCCCAATCAATTGCATGAAATGCAAAGGGATGTTTAGCACTAACAACTTTGGACCCATGAGATATTGGGGACCAAATGTTTGAATTATTGTCTTAAATAAATAGATATGCCTTGGAGTCGACTTGGAACCCGATGAGTGGATAAAAGATAGTGAATGCTCCAAACACAGGACGGGTAACCGAAAGCTCTTCTCCACTTACAAGGCATAGAACGGAGGTAATGTCATTTTTGGTAGTAATCTTCGCGGTAACATCATTGGCAAAGGTTCAATTTCTAATGACTCTCTCAATATAGATAATGTAGAACATGTTGATAACTTAATATTTAACTTGCTAAGTGTAGGACAAATATGTAATAATAAGTGTAGAGTAACTTTCTTTGAACATGATAGTGAGATCGCTAAGGACGGTAAGGTTATAGGTAGAGGTATTTAGAAGAAAGCCTTATATGTGATGAAATTAGGAAATAAGCCAAAAGACAAAATTTGTCTTGCAACGATTGATGAAAACTCCACATTATGGCATAGGAGATTAGGTCACGCTAATATGCGTCTCATTCAATCGTTAGCATCTAAGGAATTAGTTAGAAACTTACCTAAGCTTAAGTTTGATCAATACTTCTGTGATGCTTGCAAAATTAGAAAGCAAGCTCATGCTAGTCACAAAGCTAAGAATATGGTCTCAACAACTAGATGCTTAGAACTTCTTCATATGGATCTCTTCGGTCCATCCGCCGTACGGAGTTACGGAGGAAACCGCTATACCTTAGTCATAGTAGATGACTACTTTAGGTATACTTGGACTAGATTCCTTAAAGATAAAACCGAAGCCTTCGATAAATTCGAAACATTTAGTAAGAAAATTCAAAATCAATTAGGATGTACAATAGTGTCAATAAGAACCGACCACGATAGGGAATTTGATAATGAGGTGAAATTTGGAGAGTTTTGTAATGCCAATGGAATTACACATAACTTCTCGGCTCCACGCACTCCTCAATCAAATGGCGTGGTTGAAAGGAAAATAGGACACTTCAAAAAATGAGTAGTACTATGTTGAATGAGCAATCGTTACCATAAAAGTTTTGGTGTAACGTCGTAGATACTTCAACATACATTCTCAACTTAATCCTAATTAGAGTCATTCTAGGAAAAACCTCTTATGAACTCCTGAGAGGTACGAAACCTACTCTTGATTATTTTAAAGTATTTGGAAGTAAGTGCTTCATTTTAAACACTAAAGACTACCTCACTAAGTTTGACCCAAAGTCATATGAAGGTGTCTTTTTAGGCTACTACCAAAATAGTAAAGCCTACATCATCCTTAATAAACACACTAGGAAAATCAAAGAATCACTCAACGTGACATTCGATGAAACTCCTCCACCCTCTAAGACATCACCCTTGGTGGATGATGACTTAGATGAAGAAGAAGCAATTAAGGTTACCGAAAAGAAAAACTTAGAAAATGGCATTGAGGTTGAAACTTTAGAGATTGACGAAATAGTCAATATTAAGGAATCTAGGAACCATCCATTAGAAAATGTCATAGGAAACCTTAACCAAAGAACTCTTAGGTCACAAGCCCAAAACCAAAGTAACTTCTTTTGTTTTATATCAACTATAGAACCTAAGAACGTGAATGAAGCCTTAACGGATGAAAGTTAGATAATAGCTATGTAAGAAGAATTAAATCAATTCGTTGCAAATGATGTTTGGGAGTTAGTTCCACAACCTAGGAATATGACAATCATAGGAACTAAGTGGGTTTTTAGAAATAAATTAGACGATAACGGTGTTATTTCTTAAAATAAGGCTAGGTTAGTTGCTCAAGGCTATAATCAACAAGAGGGAATCGATTATGATGAAACTTATGCCTTAGTTGCTAGACTTGAGTCTATTAGAATACTATTAGCTTATGCTTGTGCTTTAGATTTTAAGCTATTCCAAAAGGATGTTAAAAGTGCATTCCTGAACGGTTTTATCAATGAGGAGATATATGTGGCACAACCTCCGGGATTCATTGAATTCAAGAAACCGGATCATGTTTATAAACTTAAGAAAGCTTTATACGGTCTTAAACAAGCACCCAAAGCTTGGTATGATAGATTAAAAGCATTTCTTATTAAACATGATTACAAAATGAGAATGGTAGATAACACACATTTCACAAAGAAGAAAAGTTCAAATCTTATCATCTTTCAGATATATGTCGATGACATTATATTCGGTTTGACTTATCAAGACATGTGTGATGAATTTGCCAAAATCATGCATGACGAGTTCGAGATGAGCATGATGGGTGAACTTAACTTCTTCTTTGGATTACAAATAAAACAAATGGAAGATGGTATATTTTTTAATCAATCTAAATATATTAAAGAAATGCTTAAGAAATTTGGCTTAGAAGATTCTAAACCAATGAAAACCCCCATGTCCTCTGATACTAAGCTTACGAAAGACAAAGAGTGTGAGTCGGTAGATAGTACCAAGTATCGAGGCATGATAGGTAGTTTACTCTACCTAATGGCAAGTAGGCCCGATATCATGTTTAGTGTCTGCCTTTGTGCCCGCTTCTAAGAGGCTCCCAAAACCTCTAATCTTGAAGCGGTTAAGCGTATATTCCGATACATTAAAGCTACTACGCACTTAGGATTATGGTATCCTAAGGGGACCGGCATAGAAACCGTAGTATATACTGACTCGGATCATGCGGGAGATTATGTGGACCGAAAAAGCACTAGCAGTATTTGTACATTTGTGGGATGTTGTTTGACATCTTGGTTCTTGAAGAAACAAACCGCTCTTGCTATATCCACTACCGAAGCCGAATACGTAAGCACCAGAAAGGCATGTCAACAAGCACTATGGATGAAACAAGCTCTCATCGACTACGACATACGACTCGACGACGTTCTGATTATGTGCAACAACAAAGACGCGACTGACCTTAGCAAAAACCCGGTGCAACACTCTCGAACTAAACACATCGAAATTCGTCACCACTTTCTTCGTGATAATGTCCAGAAAGGACGTATCTCAATCAAAAAGTGTCGTCCATTGACAATATCGCCGCCATCCTTACTAAACCCCTTAAACGTAAATCATTTAACTATCTACGTCTTGGTTTTGGAACGATAGAACACATTCCATAAATCGCTTCTCTTTTCTTCTGTCTCGATTCTAGTCCATGTTCTGCTCCTTGTCGTGACAACTTAAATGCTTCGTCCGAAGTACTTTGAGTATTTTTAATTCGCGAAAGACAAATTAAAATGTCACTCCACTTTGTAAAAATTTTGTCAAATTTTAGTCCAAATCCCTCAGCTGAGGGCCCTAGATTAAATCGGGCGGCCCCCATATCGATATGGGACCACCACTAGACGACACCAAATGTCTGTCAACCTCACTCTTTGTAAAACATAAAAACAAACACTCCCTCTCTTCCACCATTGACGAACCACGACCCAAAAACCACCAAACCTTAAAATCAACCACTAAAACACAAATTGAAAATCAAATCATCACTAATAATCAATTCTAACATCATAAAGATCATCAATTGTAAGTCATTTCATCTATTTTCTTTCTAATTTGTGTCTAGGGTTCATATTGAACAAAAATTCAAAATTGGGGATTTTTATTTTTCTTGTGTTTATGTACAATTAGGACTACAATAACACAATGTATAACTAATATGCTTCCTGTAGACATAGGATTTGCAAAATTGAAATGTGTTTGTCAAAAATTGTTTTTGCACAAAACCCTAATTTTATTTTCAAAATCACTCATGTTAGGAACACGATAAAAATGCTTTTATGCATTGTTAATACATCCTAAAAATGTTTCTGCATACATGCATAATGATCTCATGAACAAATTTCGAGATACATAATTCATATGTATTTTTTGACATGTTTGGATGAGCAAAATCAAATTAAGGAGCATTTGGGTTAACTCTTAGGTTGTTATGTATAGAGTCGAGTTAACCGTTACTCCACATCGGTTACATATAGGCACACACTAGGCACTTGTCTAAAGGATATTGTAAATTATGAATGATACATACTAAAACACTCTTATTGTTGATAGGTGAAAAAGAATATCTCAAGATGAACACAAATACACAGAAACTCACATTTCTTTAACTCTAAACAGATCTTACCTTCCTAATCACACCAACTCTTCTAAAAAATCACCATATCTAAAAATACTTTGTCGACCTATTCATGAAGGAAGAATTGTTGACAAAACATTTGATTCTAAAGGTATATTAGAGAAGAACCTAAACAAAACTGGATTTCAAACCCTCCTTATTTAAAAGGAAACTTATATCCAAAATTCATATCAGAATTTTATCAAACGTTTGAACTTACTCTAGTAAGTGATCTTTGGATCATATTGTTTAAAATAAAAGGAAAACGAGTTGGTGCATCATTTCTGGATTTTAGAACACTACTCAATATTCCGTTTGAAGGATATTGTTTTTATAACAATGAATGGTCTCTAAAATCCATCATCAAACACAACACTACTCCAAAAAAGATCCTCTCTATACCAAATTAACCCATCTAACCTCAATCATATAAAATATAACTAAGAAACGTCTCAATTATTTCAAGTTTGCATTTGAGGATCCATGCAATCTTTTCGTCGAAGAGATTTGTCCTTATCATGTCACGTCTTTTCATTCGTGAGAACATCATATGTACCGTTGATATTGACACAAATATATTGTTGGCTTGTGAAGCCTATATGCTCGTCTGCATTACTTCCTCCACACCCTTCAACATCTCTCATTTCATCCTAAATCGAATAAATGACTTCAAACATCAATCTAATGGCATCCTGCCATATAGACTCTTGTTGTTAAATTTTTTTGACAAACTAACCGAATTTTCTCTAAATAATCATAAATTCATCTTATATCTAACAAAAATGAATCCTTTATATAATATCTCAACTGATGAAATTTCTAAAGATGTTTGATGTGCGCATCATAATCGTCACACGTAAACTTGATGTAGCAACGTAACACGATTACTTGTTAGAACTATCTTGCTAGTAGAATTAAACTATATATTATTATGATATATTGTTGGGAATTATATTTGAGTTGATAAGACAAAAGAAGAATGAAACAAGATGGAAACAAAAAGGACCAAAGTTGTAATTAAAGAATTCTACAAAAGATAAGAATTGGAGGATTCTATCAGATTTGGTAAAAGATAAAGATGAATAATTAATTGATTCTCTCATTAATATCTTTTATTAGTTTCCATGTAAGCCTTGACTCCTTATGCTATAAAAGGAGGTACAGGCGTATTGTTTTAGATATCCAGAAAAGTGTGTGTTCTTAATGAGAGTCGACTAAAGAAAACGCGTGTGTGTACACGTTTGTATAGCTAGTAGTAGACGTCTATATAATGTTTAGCCTTAAGGATCTTTGATCCTTGTTACAGTTCATTGATGTAACCGTATTATCTTGATCAAATAATATTGGGGTTGTGGTGAATGTTTGGTAAAACCTTGTTATGATAATATTGATTCTATGTTTGAATATTCTACCTATGTTATCATTATCCTAGATTAAAGTTCTAAACAAACTAGAGCTACAACGATCTATAGGTTTCCACAATTGGTATCAGAGCCTCGTGGCTCTTGATCTAGGATCTACAAGGTTTATTGATGACGTGCTATGAGGAAAAAGAAGGTATGATTTTCTGTTTTGGAAGTTATGGGCGATTTTGGTGATTTTTGAGTTTTTGCGACACTTTTAAAGTGTTGTCTTTATACTTAAAAAAAAGAAGACGATTATGATTATTATCGAGATGGTGAAAACTAGGGTTTTTCATTAAACCCTAATATGGTCAAAAAGTTTTTGGAATCAATCATGAAGATGGTAGTTATTAAAGATTGAAGAACCAGGCTGCAAGCATATTGGTCGCTCGTCAAGGATCTGGTGATATTCAAGATTGTATCATTCAGATAGTTTGGAGATGGGATTCGTTGAATGGATCTACACAAGATTCTTTTTATGTCTTGAACGTGGGATATGGTAATATGGGTTGCAGCTACTTGTGTGATTTTATACTTGGTGAAACACGTCAAAGTTATTTTGGTATGTGGAGGATATATGTTTGCATATTAATACTGCCTTTGTGATTATTAATACTGTTAACGTATATAGTATTCATTGCTTGTTAATACTGCTACCCAAAGAGTGTATTAATGATGCCATGTAATGTTTCTGCTGCTCATAATATAATTTTAATATTGTTTCAACGTGAGTTTGTGCTGTCTAAGGGATTAAACAAATCAATATTGCTTTATGCTTAATTGATACTGCCATACATATTATATTGGGCTTCAAGCAAAAAGGTGTTCGTCGATGGGCTTAAAAGTATATCTTAAATGCTGCTCGTGCTATTCGGAGAAGAAGAATTATTAGTATTGTTCGAGTATGTTTGGGCTCAAAGAGAATTTCTACTGTTGGCTCAAGGTATGGTTAATACTGTTCAACGAAGTTAGTCCTGTTTGTATACTTTATGTTGCTCGCTGCCCATGCAAGAAGGTTTGTACTGTTAGTTGTATCCGAGAACAAGAGTTTATACTGCTAGTGTTATCCGATAAGCAGTTAATACTGCTGGTTCTATTCGATATCGTATAAACCATATTTTTGTTCTCTATGACCAGGAAATCTCGGACAGATGAGTGACGTACACAGAATGTTTGGTGTTTTGATTTGTTACACACAGGTTCAAGAGTGTTTTGGTTTTTGGTTCTTAACTGAATTAAAGGCTCGTATTTTATTGAATTAATTAGTTACGAAGAAGGTTGTTTATGACTTATTTGATGGTGAAGTGGAATTATTTGGGTTTGTGTTTTATCATATCTCAAATGGCTAACAACATTTGGAGATAACTTGTTCGTGCTTAGAAACGATGTGACGAAGACTTGACGAATCTAGCAAAGGTGTGTGATCTAACTTATGGTGCTCAATGCTCACATTTGCTATCACTTTAAGGAGTTACGTTGTTGTGCTCAGTGTCTCATAGAAGATGAGGATAATTTTCAAGAGGTTGCGATCTACTTATATTTCACAGATTTATTTATAACTTTGGAGTCACGTGGATAGTACAAGATATAAGACACAAGTTTGGGTTGTTCTACTTCATCATCAAGTTCGTTATACTTGATTTTCTTCATCAGTAATCATTACATAGAGCCTACAGGATTGAAGATCCAAGAAATGGTTAACATATGGGTTTCAGGGGAAGCTTAATGTTAAAATGTTTAACTATTTACATGTGCTACATGAGGTGAAGGTTTTTACTACTGCTAGTCTTTGTTACTACTGCTAGTGTAAGTTTCTACTGCTCAAATTCATTTTTCTTAAGGTGCGTCATGGAGGGTAATTTGAGTTATTGGAAGGCTGGATTAGAAGTGTAATATTGGTTCGTAGTTGTGAAGATAAAAGTTGCATACTTTAGTCTCCTATTTGATATTGACAAAAAGGGGAAGAAGATTTGATGATTTGCAACTTATAGATCCTTGGTAGCTTAAGGGGAAGTTTTCATTCCTATATTAACTTCAGGGGAAGTTCGTGCTTATTTGGTTTTGTCATTATCAACTAGGGGAAGATTGTTGGGAATTATATTTGAGTTGATAAGACAAAACAAGAATGAAACAAGAAGGACTTAAAAGACAAAGGAGGAATTCTTCAAAAGATGTAAGATTTCAGAAGATCTCCTTAAAGAAGGAAACAAGAACAACATTGATGACTTGCTTAAAAGGATAAAGACAAGTTATTAATGCTATTAATTGTTGATAGGAAAGAATTAATGTTGATTAATGCTATTTAATAGTTTCCTAATTGTATTATGTTTCCTTTGTAAGTCATGATCTCTCCCTATATAAAGAGATCATAGACATAGGTTTACAACATCCAGAAAAGTGTGTGTACACAAAGTGTAGAAGATGTAGACGTCTAGAGTGTTGGTGTAGCCTCAAGGTAATAAAGGTTTTCCTTGATCCCTGTTACAGTTTATTGATGTAACCGTTCTAGAGTTGATCGTCTAGAATTGGGGCTTGATGGAAACGTATGGTAATAAAACCTTGTTGAATATCTTTGTTCTTATTCTGCTTTGTTTTTATAACTTATGAACATTGATATTATCCTAGATAAAGGTCTAAACAACCTGAGCTTAAACGATCAAACAACCTATTACGTGTTTTAGGTTTCCACAGGGATCTACTGAGCCTTTGGAGAAATCTTGAGATATCAAGAACGAAGACAACATATCGTACCACGCGCGTGGAGCTTGTTTCAACCCATAAAGAGCTTTCTTTAGCTTATATACGTGATTGGGGTTATCTTTATCCACGAATCCATCCAGCTGGCTAACATAAACGCAGTCTTCACATCTATTTGGTAGACGACCATGTTCATATGAGCAGCAAACGCGAGAAAAATCCTTATAGCCTCTA
>BQNB010062753.1:4408-35955 GCA_026074375.1 Tanacetum coccineum
AGGGGTCGTCCCAAAAGTAATGTTTAACATCCTTGAAAAACTTGTTCTTTTGTTGGGATCCCCTCGTGGTAATTTGCGTAATCGGCAAACCATGGGGTACTTGAGTCATTACGAGAAGTCACCATATTAAGTGTCTAGAGAGGAAATTTTTCATTCACCTCCTTTGGGTCGAGAACATTTTCATACAGGTTTTTTAATCAGGAAAGATGATCGGCCGCGAGGTTCTCGGCTCCTTTTGTGTCAATTACATTGAAATCGAACTCTTGAAGGAGAAGAACCTACCAGAGCAATCTTGCCTTGAAATCTTTTTTAGCAAAGATATATTTTAGGGCAGAGTGATCCGTATATACTATGCTTTTGTTCAAGATAAGGTAAGACCAGAATTTTTCAAAGGCATACACCACGACTAACTTTTCTTTCTCCATCGTAGTGTAATGAGATTCCGCCTCGTTCATTGTTTTACTAGCATAGTGTATAGGCCTAAAGTGTTTTTCATGACGTTGCCTCAAGACTGCAAGTCCCAGTCCGGGGCAATCAAGATTGGAGCTTCGGTAAGTTTTTTCTTTAACGTTTCAAAAGATTGAATACATTCATTGGAGAAGATGAGTCATCGGTCGGGAAATTTTGGAAAAATCCTTAATGAAACGTCGGTAGAAACTGGCATGACCGAGAAAACTCTAAACACCCTTGACGGTGGTGGGATGAGATAACTTAACAATCACATTGACTTTGGCTTTATCGACCTCAATCCCATTTTTGGAAATCTTATGACGAAGGACAATGCCTTCTTTAACCATAAAATGACTCTTTTCCTAATTTAGTACAAAGAATATGTGTCTACACACCTTTTGAGCATCTTGATCCCACACGAGAGAGGCAATTTCCGAATGAATTCCCAAAGACCGAAAAGTTTCCATAAAGACTTCCATCGATTTTTTCGATCATATCATGAAAGATAGCCATCATACACCTTTGGAACGTGCTCGGTGCATTGCATAAGCCGAAAGAGGCAATGCAACAGTATGTCCTACGATCCATAAGATACCGTGAATGTGATTTTTTTCTTGACACATGAAGGGTCGATGGGAATTTGAAAGTACCCGAGAAAACCAACGATAAAACAATAGTATTCGTTTCTCGCTAATCTCTCAAGCATTTGATCCATAAACGGTAGTGGAAAGTGGTCTTTACGGGTGACTTCATTTAACTTTCGGTAGTCAATGCATACACGCCATCCCGTAACCAATCGAGTAGGAATTAACTCATTTTCATCATTTTTACAACAACGGTAAAGCAACCTTTTTTTGGTACGCATGTACGGCTACCCAAGACTATCTGAGATCGGCGTAAATTAATCTAGCGCAAATAATTTTTTCACACTCCTTTTTGATGACAGCGTGCTTTTACGTATTCACACGTCATGTTGTTGGACCGCCGTTTGTAGTCCTTCTTCTATAAGATCTTGTAGAGTAAAAATTCTGGGTAGATACCCTTAGATGGTCGGAGAGTTTCCAATGATGGCTCGCGTGTGTGGACTTCCAAAACCTTTATGAGAGCGGCTTTTCTCCTCGACACTCAAGTCTTTAGAGCAAGAAGGAGTAGAGCAGCGGTGGGGGCAACAGGAGTGTGTGTGCGTGGGTCACCGGGGGGGGGGGCCGGGTTCCAAAAATGGTGTGGAAAGAGGAGCGAGGATAGGAGGTGCGTGGTGGAGAGCGTGGTCGCGAGGAGAGTTGCGTGGAGCCTCGGGGGGGGGGGAGGTGATGTCATGGCGAGGATGAGGGTACGAGAGGGAGGAGGGTTGATCGATTTGTTGAGCTGTACGGTACGAGAGGACTTTAAGTACTCTTCAATTTCAAGCAAATAATTTCCTGAGTTGGGAGGGGGTAATGAGGATCATCATTGAGAAATGCTTCAGAGAAGAAGAATGTCCCCCTTTCCCGGGTCGTAATAAGGAGTGATCCAACTTCTGATGAAGTTGATCATCTCAAGAGCGAGTAAAGCACGACTTCATCAGAAGAAAATCACTATCCCCAAGGGATTAGGGCTGAGAAGAGGTAGAAACGATCGGGTCATAATAAGGAGTGGGATTGCCACTTGCGATCACATCGGAGAAACCGAGAACTTCTTGAGAATACTCCTCACAAGCCATTTCAATGACGTCGATTCGGTTAACCGAATTATCATCATAATTAGAGGAGTATCTCGAAGTTTGATCAAGATTGAATGTTATGGCTTCTTTTCCAACACGAAGAGTTAATTCACCTTCGTAAACATCAATCAAAGCACGTCCGGTCTTTAAGAAGGATCTCCCAAGAATTAGGGGAACTCGGGGATCGGCATCAAAGTCTACGACTACAAAGTCGGCCAGGAATTGGAACTTTCCTACTTTTACGTAGACATCTTCGGCGATACCGATCGGTTGGGAGATCGAACGGTCCGCAAGTTCAAGAGTCATACAAGTAGGAGTGAGTTCCGGAAGAGAAAGCTTTTTCCACACGGATAATGGCATGAGATTAATGCTAGCGCCAAGATCGGCCAAGGCTAAGCACTCATCCATTCTGGGAAAATCACACGGTATGAGAAATTTGCCGGGGTCTCTAAGTTTTTCGGGTAACTTTTTGAGGAGGACCGCCGAGCAATGCTCATTCAACGGAGTTCTAGCCAATTCAAACAATTTCTCTTTGTTACTGATTAAACTCTTAAGTGTTGAGGCAAATTTAGGCATGAGAATTAAAGCATCCGCGAAGCTAATGTCGAAATGCAAATCTTGAAAGATTTGGTAAAATTTCTCAATTTGATTGTTAGCTTTTTCGCGGATCTTTTGGTCATTAAGTCTAGACGGATATGGAATTGATGGTTTCGGGTTAGGCATCGGAGCACTAACGGAGCAACAACTAGCTCCAATTTGTACATGAGGTTGATCATGGACAACCGGAGAGTTGGACGTCTTTGTCTTCCATATTAGTATGAATTAACTATCAGTACTAACTTTGAGTTAGTACTGCTAGCTTTGAGTTAGTACTGCTAGCTTTAACAAAACACAATGAAACAAGAAATAAGCAAATAGGTTAAAACAGATTTTTAACTACCCCTAATAAGCACTTGGGCATAAGAATAAGCAACTAGAATAAGCTAAAATGGCAAATAAGCTAAAAAGCTACAACTGATAAACTATTAAAATTGCTTTGAAAAGGCGAATAAGCTTAAATAAGCTCTACTAAAGACAGTAAACGAAAATGGGCTTAATCTACTCTAAAAAGCTAAGGAAATCTTAAATAAGCAGGAATAATAAGCTAATAAGCAATAATGAACCAACAGTACTAACAGTTTTACCTACCAGTACTAACCTGGAGTTAGTACTGCTAGCTTTAAAATTCCCAAAAGAGAACTAGCAGTACTAACTATGGGTTAGTACTGCTTGTTCCAAACACCCCTTAAAGTTTTCAAAAATCATTTTTCTTTTTATTTTAAGCTGATTTGGTCCTAAATTGTTAAAAACAGATTATCAAATAACAAAATAAGACACTTATAAGCAGATTTCAAATACTAATAAGCACTTAAATAAGCTGAATCAATCTAACAGTTTTAACTCATAACTAACAGTACTAACTAAGAAATTTGCACAAATCACTTTTAAACTAACAACTAAGCAAGATAAGCACTAAACATCATAATAAAGCATAAATAAGCAAATATAGGTAACGAATAAGCTCTATAAGCAGTTCTACAGTAAATAAGAAAAAAATAAGAAAAAGAGAGACTTACAACACCCTTGCTCAAAACAGGGTTAAACAAAGACTGTCTACACGTTTCTAGCTTGTCAAAGACAACTAGTAAGTGTCTTATAAGCCATACCAAAATGGGCTTATTATCATCCATAAAATAAGCTGTGGTGTATTTACGAGTGATTTTTCTGCTTTTCTCTTAACTACTAAGCTTTTTCTTTCTTTCACTTGATAAAAACAGCTTGTACACAAGCACTTTTGAAAGCTTTTCAAACACAATTAAGCACTAATTAGCAATTTAGAACTTGGTATTAACTTACAACCTAACAATTAATTAAACTTGGAAATTAGTACAAAGTTGAAAGAAAAAGTACAATGACCTGTAAAATGACTTTAATTAAAAATGACAATTAAACTAAAATAATCTAAGATTTGCATGCCTTCAAGGCTTACAAACTGGCTCTATTTATAGCCGAAGTCTCTTCTTCTTGGACTTGCAGCTTGTGTTTTCATTGTGAGGGCTTCACAAGGTGTTTTTGTTGTGTGAGGGACCTGATAAAAGTAATCTCAGCCATTCAATCTTCTTGTATACTTCATTTTCGACGTGCCCCAATCTCCCATAGAAATTACTTGAAAATGGTGAAGGATTGCCACATGCCAAATTAAAAGCTGCGAGAAGATAGTAGGGAGGGGGAAATGGTCTTTACCCAAGGAGTTGTAGAGGTTGCAGGTCCAAGGGTTGAAAGAACACCCGTGAAGTTTGTACTGGGGTTTTGTTGTGGGCGGGAAAAATGGTTTTTGGGTATAGGCAGCTTTGGACCCCTCATCCCATAATCTTCATTGCAAAATAGTCCTTAATAACACATGTTTGAACGTTTGGCAAAATGCCCTCCTCCAACCTATATAACTAATTGCCAGCAATTGTCCCTCAAGATACAACTATAGAGTGCTGTGGCAGAACTGGCCCTAAAGTAATACTTCACGCCAATTTTCCAATTTCATAGGCCTTTTTCTTTATATTCTTGTTAATACAACTTGAGGTTTGGCAGTTTTAGTCCCTCAAGTTGTATTTTCTTCATTTGGTTGACTTTTGACTTTGACTGACTTTGGCTTCGATTTGACTTTGTCTTTTCCACTCCGTGCTTGGTTTTGTTTGTTTTTGGCTTTTTTTTGTCCTTTTCCTGGATATCCATTCCCATTTCACCTACACACACAAATGGCAAAACATAACAAATACAATGTTTTTTTGGGTACGTTTTTAGTACAATTAAGTCTGGTTTTAATAAAAAAAGGTAATGTGTAATAAAGCCCATACCAGTAAGATGTTTGCTTTTTAGTGAATAACATGTGTTATATTTCAAAAACAATTTAGAGTCTATTCCTTGTGGTTTTTCTAATAGATCCGGCTTATGTATGTATATATATGTTAATTTTATAAAATTTCGATATTGGGTATAATAGTGGGTATTTGGTTGAGTATAGATAGGTATTAGTTCTTCCGGGTATGCCTAAATGTATTTAATTGCGAAACGTAAACGTTTTATGTGACCAATAAAAACCAGTAAAAAGTGAGGCTAAGAGAACTCACCTCAAGCAAGTCTTTAGCAACCAAATATCAATCACACAAGCAAATGAAATGACGCCCGCACACAACCTAGTCTAGTTAATGTCCCAATATGAATCATCCATTTTCATACAATCTTCACGTTTGATGCATAGAGTTTAGACGCGTTGCACAATTACCCAAAATAATTTAGTGGTGTGATGGTTGAAGACATATCCCAACAATCATATCAATCCCATTACTCGATAATACATACTTATACTATTTAGAGAAAATAGATAAGTAATCTAAATAAATATATATAATTAATAATTATAAATATATTTCGACAAGTCCATTCGGTAACCTTAATCACTTCATAATAATCATAATACGGTTGAAAATGAAACGTTTACTCATAATAAACACATTAGAGAAGTTTTGAGAAAAATTACATTTTTCGTCTTTTAGTGAATTTATTAGATAAATAAAATAATTAAATAATATTTTATTATTTAAAATCAAAAATCATGTTTTTAAGAAAATTTCTAAGTATAAACTTTTTACGAAATTTCAACATGACCCGTACGCTCATACAACGTTTTTCAAGGTTTCAAACCTTATTTTCAACACTTTTTACCAATTCGACACTTTTCGACAAAATTCCAAAAATCTCAATCTTTAACGTTTACTAAACGTTTTCTCAAAATATCGTTCAATATCACTTCGTAAACACATTTTCACTTTCAAAAGTCCATCAAAACTCTCATAACGACTAAATATCGCTTATTGGGCTTAAGGCCCAATAAGGGTCCATTAAGACATTTATAAGTCCAAAATAAGATCCAAGTCCAAAATCAAGGTCCATTTACATACATAAGCATATACTAATAAGTAGAATATAATCCAAACCACAATAAGCCCTCCCATTAAGCCACGACTTAAATAGACTATTAGCGTGATCCTAATCGCTAAAAAATACTATATAAAGCTTAAAAATAAGCTAAATAAGCTAACGTTTCGCATTGGTTACTACCGATAGCCCACAAAATAGTCCACACATACGCCATAAACACAAAAATAATCAAAATCACCTGGGAATTGTTTCATGCATATAAGCCAAAAGAAGCAAGAATAGCTTAAAAAATAATCCTGAATAACTATCCAATCTACTACAAAAATAAGCATTCAAGCATCATATATTATTCAAACCATCAAGACCACAACATCAAAACTACCAAAAACCACTCTTTTTTCCTTTTTTAATTCCATCGAACCAACACACCCTTTTTTATCAATTCGCTCCAAAAATTAATTTCACAACGATCAACTTGTAGAACTAACAACAAGTCATAAAAAAAACCCAAAAGGACAAACAAAATTTAAATTTGAAAACTTACAAGAAAATCTTCAAAAAAGTATATTTCGACACGAACTGGACAACCCAAACGTTGTTTAAATGAACACCCAAACACTCGTATCAACCCGGAATATCACGTTCTAGACCAAAGTTGGAAAGTTTATGGTGGATTGTTGTTGGTTTAGGGGCGGACGCATACACACACACACACACACTTAAGTATGTGTTTTATTTTTTTGAAATGAAATGGAATTATGAGAAAATGATCTTAGTGGAAAGCATATATGTATATCTTTAGACAAGCTTGCTAAAAAATGCCATGTTGTCCCTTGTTGACTCATTTGACCGGCCATAGGATCCAAGAGGGCCTCGGGTCTTTCTTTTCGTGTCGGAATCACTTAAATACTTGTAAAACTTAACCGTAAAATTTACCCCAAAGTTAATTAGCATTTTTATTCACTTTAAAAATACTTTTCCATTAACCTAGAGTATTTACACGACATATTTACACTTTAAACCCTTTCAAAACTCATCTGGACATTAATGGACGTGTGAGACTCGTTTTTTTGGCTTTTTCCCAAAATTCACAGGTCAAACCACCCGGAATAAAAATAACACAATAATACCTTCCAAAAGTGATTATTAATCACAATAAACCATAATTTACCACAATTCTCAACAAAATCACCACCGTCAACACGGTACAAAATTTGAATAAACTGACAAAAGTTAAATAGTCAAAGACTATAAATGTAATATTCAGATCACAAAAAAGGGCAAAGGTTACATTCTTACCACCCTTTAAAATAATTTCGTCCTCGAAATTCAAACTACAACATCACCAACAAATGCGGGTACTCAATTTCATCTGATCTTTACGTCTCCACGCGAATTCCAGGGCCACGTTTCGAATCCACCGAACCTTGAAGTGGAAATCTACTACCTTTAAACTTCCAAACACTATTTCCAAAATTTTCACAGGCTCTTCTATCAAATTCCAACTTAGCACAACTCAAGCTCATCCAAAGGCAATTGCAGTGTTGGATCAGCCAAACACTTCTTAAGGTTCGACACATGGAACGTGTCATGAACACCATTCAATTCCTCAGGCAAATCTAACCGATAAACCACATGGCCTACCTTCTGAATAATCTCAAACGGTCCAACAAACCTAGGTGCTAACTTCCCTTTCTTCCCAAAGTGTACCACACCTTTCCAATGAGACACTTTGAGCAAGACATAGTCACCTACACTAAACTCTAGAGGCTTCCTCCTCTTATCAGCATAACTTTTTTGACGATCACGCGCAGCCTTAAGTCTATCCTTAATTTGCGAGATCTTCTCAATAGTCTCTTGCACTAACTCAAGTCCTATCAACTAACCTTCTCCAACCTCAGCCCACATAATTGGCGAACGACACTTTCTACCATACAACGCCTCAAACAAAGCACATTTCACACTAGCATGATAACTATTGTTATATGAAAACTCAACCAACGAAAGATGAACATCCTAACTTCCTCTGAAGTTTAGGACGCACGCTCTAAGCATGTCTTCCAAAGTCTAAATGGTACGCTCACTCTGACCATCGGTCTGAGGGTGATAAGCCTTACTCATGTCTAAACGAGTTCCTAATGCCTCTTGCATTGACTGCCAAAACCTTGATGTAAAACGACTATCACGATCTGATATAATCGAGATCGGCACACCATGTCTAGCAACTATCTCATCAAATACAATCTACACCACCCTTTCTCACTTATAATCCTCACGCATAGTAGAAAATGAGCAGAACGTATCCCAATTGGGTCCCATACTGAACCCAGAATATGTCATGTCCACTACTAGTCCTAGGCAACTTATTTACAAAATCCATAGCTATCCCTTCCCATTTCCATACGGGAATCTTAGGTTGCTAAAGTAAGCCAGATGGCCTTTGATGCTTAGCCTTAACCTTCAGACAAGTCAAACACTTTCTAACATACTCGGCTATATCCTTTTTCATTCCAGGCCACCAATACCTATCTCATAAATCATAATACATCTTATCAGCACCTGGGTGTACAAAGTACTTCGACTTATGGGCTTCATCTATTATCAGGGTTCTCACCTCACCCTTCAACGGTACCCATATTCGATCTAGGTAGTACAAAGTTCCATCACTTCTTTGTTCTATCATCTCATCTAAACCTTTTTGAAATCCTGCAAACTCATCCACAACCTCCTTCTAAGCCGCCAGTATCCTATCCTTAATACTCGACTGAAGGATCATATTCATAGCTCTAACTCTCTTAGGCTTTACTCTTTCTTTCCTACTTAGGGCATCAGCCACCACATTCGCCTTATCAGGATGGTAGCGAATTTCACAATCATAATCACTAAACAACTCTATTCAGCAATGCCGTCGCATATCCAACTCTTTCTGACTAAAGATATGCTTAAGACTCTTATGATCCATATAGATGACACTCTTTGTCCCATACAGATAATGTCTCCAGATCTTAAGTGCAAATACAACCGCACCCAACTCTAAATCCTGGGTAGTATAATTCTTCTTATGAATTTTTAACTGCCTAGACGCATAGGCTATCACCTTACCTTTTTGCATTAACACACAACCTAGTCCTATCCCAAACGCATCACAATAAACCACAAAGTCTTCTAATCCATCTGGGAGAGCTAGAACAGGCGCATTACGTAACTTATCCTTCAAGGTTTGAAATGTCAATTCATGTTCCTCGCCCTAATCGAAAACCTTATATTTTTGAGTCGAGATAGTAAGAGACTTAGTTATCTTAGAAAAGTTCTCAATGAACCTACGGTAATATCCAGCCAATCTTAATAACGAATGAACCTTAGTCGGAGTTCTAGGTGTTTCCAATTCTTAACATCTTCAATCTTACTAGGGTCTACATGAATCCCATTACCATTTATCACATGCCCAAGAAACTGTACTTCTTTTAGCCAGAATTCACACTTAGAAAACTTAGCATATAGTTTCTCCTTTTTGAGCAGTCCCAAGACTAACTTAAAGTGCTCTACATGGTCCTCTTGAGTCTTAGAGTAGATTAAGATATCGTCTATAAACATTATCACAAACTTATCAAGATAAGGCCTACAAACTCTATTCATCAAATCCATAAATACCGCTGGTGTGTTAGTCAGACCAAAGGGCATTACAGTGAACTCGAAATGTCCATAACAAGTTTTAAACGCAGTCTTTGAAATGTCATCCTCATGCACTCTCAGCTGATGGTATCCAGACCTAAGATTTATCTTTGAGAAAAACTACAACCCTTGTAGTTGATCAAATAGATCATCAATTCTAAGAAGTAGATAACGATTCTTAACAGTCAACTTGTTCAATTCTCTGTAGTCAATACACATCCTAAAAGAACCATCTTTTTTCTTAATAAACAATACCGGCGCTACCCAATAGTAATGGACATGATTAATGTACTTTTAATAGAATTTATGATAAAAATTAAGGCGTAAGATAAAGATGATAGTGTGCGAAAGATAAAAGTGGCATTGACAATATATACACCATCGTTATGTATGTCAGAATTTATTTAGTATCCTTTAGGGAGCAGGGAAAAGATGTAATTACAAAATTATTATGAACGTTGAAACATTTTCGTAAAGTGTTCCAAATAAGATTTCTTATTTGTGTCCAACTTTGTAATCGAGTTTGTGACCTATGTGTGGATTATTTATCACATATGTGATTTTAGCCGCTTACAAGACATTTTAATGAATGGTTGGTGGTATATATGTGTTTGGCAAAGTATGCAACTTCAAAAGTACAAAAGATGTGTTTCTTGTTGGATAATACTATACGCAATGTGCATATTATACTAAAACTATAAAGTGTTTTATATTGAACAATATTAAAGCCATAAAAGTGCTTATATAAATTTGATTGAAGAAACAAAAGTATAAATGTGACGATGTATTAGTTTCTCCATGTTATTCGGCTTTAACATAAAGTTGAGTGCAATTGAAGCAATTGTGGTCATAAACTAGTTATTTATGTGCCAAGATTTCGCGTAAAGTAAAGTGCGATTGAAGCAACAAAAAAAGTGGTCATAAACAATAAGTTTATGTAGCAAGATTATTCTATTATGTGGCATGACCGGTTAGATCATCCCGAGTCAATGATGATGCGTAATATGAAGAACAATATGTTTCTTCAAAGATAAATTTGATTGTTCTCGATGAAAATTAATTGTTCGTCTATCACCATCAAATTACAGTGAGGACTTTGTGCTATAAATTTTTGGAAAGAATATAAAGGAGATGTATGTAGGCCTATACGTCCGCAATGTGGATCATTTTGAGTTTTAAAATCGATGCATCGTCAAAATGATCATCAAATACGGAACTTAAGGTTAGTGTGGTTAGTGGCTCGACTTATAAAATGCGAGGATGGTTTTCCAAATTATATTATTGAGAATACTGGTGAACACTTCTTAGTATTGGGCGATTATTGGAATAAGTGATTAACTTAAAGGTAGCCCATGTTCATACATGAATTTCTTTTGTTGAAACGTTTATAAAACGTCTTTAGTTGATTGCAAAGCCAATAACTATGAGAACAAAACTATTAGTTTATGGGGCATGTTATAATATATAAATTCACATCTTGCCAACAATCTATAATGATTACTCCCTATTAGAATTTTTTTAGTCACAAACCATATAGTTCCCATGTGAGATATTTTAATTGTGCAATATACTAAATTCGCCACAATGCACAAAATGAGATGTTAAAGTTGATAATTCATTCAGGGGGGAGAATGAGCAGCATGAAATTTGGAATGAATTATGATAATACAAATGGTGAACCTCACACCAATAAATATGAACTTGAAGTTCAAGGGACAATATACATTCCAGATCTAGTAATTGTCAGACATGTTTAGTGATCTAAATAAAGTGACTATATCATATACGCTGCTAGAGCTCCAATTACAACGTATGTCCCAACAATAAGACCAATGATTGATAGTAAGTTTATGGAACGTATACAACGTGATAGACTAATCGATTCCAAATAAAAGACCTCGAATGAAGATATAAATGGAGTAAGAAAGTTAAGATGGTCGGATCGAGGTAATAAAGACCCCATAACAGCCTCCTAAAGAGACACTAGACATGAAGGTAATTGAAAAACCGCGGGTACATGAAAATAACTATGAGATCTCAATAAATGATATAATGCAATGTCTAGTGAAATGTGGAATCAAAAATAAATGAATCGACGTTGATAGCTATATATGATAATGCATAGAAATATGATCAAGTAAATAAATAATAGAGCGCTAAAATGAATGTGAGGACCTTGGATTGATGAATGGCCAAAACTGAATGACGAAAGTAACTAAGAATGATTGAAATCTCTTATGATGAAACATGTGTTTAAGACTTAGAAGTTCATATACATAAATGTATAAATCTTATTGGATATGCATTGGTCTTTATGAGAAAGCGAAATTAAATTATGCATAAGATACAAGTGATGGCACACATATATTTTCTCAAAGACTTGGAAATTATCATGTAGATACATGTTCACATGTGGTGGATCCAATAATGTATTTTAATATTGTTTAAGTCTGGCTATGTGACAAATAATTGATTTGCGTCTAAAAGATAAATGAATAGAGCTCATGTGATGTAG
This sequence comes from Tanacetum coccineum, assembly GCA_026074375.1. Taxonomy (NCBI): domain Eukaryota; kingdom Viridiplantae; phylum Streptophyta; class Magnoliopsida; order Asterales; family Asteraceae; genus Tanacetum; species Tanacetum coccineum. Next base: position 16,720 of record BQNB010062753.1, read on the forward strand.
AGATATTATCACAGGATATAAGTGAATTTTAATGCTTAAAGCTTATAAAAAAGTTCTCAAGAACACTACTTGATTGTATTGAATTAATTATGTTTTGGGCATATGTGTAACAATCGCCTTGGTGAATATTTATTAAAGGAAGGATATGAAAAATGTAACTATTTGCCTATGCATTTTTAATAAAAGGATATGAACATTAATATTTCATAATTGTTGTACATGTTGATGATTTAAATATTATCAGTAAACTATTGAGTGGTTGCAAAAATGTTGCAAAAATAAATTGTTAAAAAGATTGTATATAGATAAATCCCATCTATTGAGCACCTCGATAGTTGTAAGGACAATAAATGTTGAAAATGACTATTTTTAACGTACAAATGACGAAGAGAAAATTCTTGGTTCAAAAGTACCTTATTTAAGTGCCATGAGGGCATTGTTGTTTCTTTCGTGACATACAAGACTCGATATATCATTTCCATTAAATTTATTGGCAATGTATAGCTCGTATCCAACAAGAAGACATTGGAGTGGGTGAAACAAATATTTCGCTACCTTCAAGGTACATATATGGGTTTATATTATATTAACCCATCTGAAAGAAATCTAGTTGGTTTTGCAGATGCAGGACATATGTCTGATCCTTGTATCGGTCGGTCCCAACCTGGATATGTTTTCACAAGTTCCATAAAGCAAAAAATAAGTGTCACTTCATCAAATCACGCAAAGATATTGGCCATCCATGTAGCGAGTCGGGAATGTGTATGGTTGAGAAATATGATACAACATATTCTTGAATCATGTGGGATTTCTTCAGGCAAGGAGGCTCCCACAGTTGTACATGAAGATAATGCAGCATATATTGCTCAACTTAAGGACGGATACATCAAAGGTGACAAAATCAAGCATATTCTACCAAATTTCTATTTCACTCATGACTGGCAAAGGAGTGGCGACATTATTGTTTAAAAGTTTCATTCAAGTGATAACCTAGCAGACTTATTTACCAAGGCACTTCCTACTTCAACATTCAAGAAGTTAGTTCACGACATTGGAATGCGAAGACTAAATAAACTTAAGTGATCTAATCATCAGAGGGAGAATATACGCGTTGCACTCTTTTTTCCTTAGCTATGGTTTTTTCCCACAGGGTTTTTCCAAGCAAGGTTTTTAACGAGGCAACATATCTAAGTGTATGAGAACTAAGGATGGATAGCCAAGAGGGAGTGTTATGAATAATTATGTTATAATTATGATTGTGGCTATCCATATATCTAAACCACTCAAACCTTTCGCCTTTCATATTTCCTCTTTTATTATTGTACTAAATACTTTGATTATGAGAGCCCTATAAATAGAGGTCCACTTGTAGTTTGTGAGATTAATACAAATGAAATACATGTCTCGATTCCATCTACTTTCTTCTTTCTTACATTTGTTATATATGTTGCTATTAGGCTGTTGTTTCACAACAAATAATTTAATAATATTTTATTATTTAAAATCAAAAATCATGTTTTTAGGAAAATTTATAAGTATAAACTTTTTAAGAAATTTCGACATGACCGGTACGCTCACACAACGTTTTCCAAGGTTTCAAACCTTATTTTCAACACTTTTCATAAATTCGACACTTTTCGACAAAATTCCAAAATCTCAATCTTTAACGTTTACTAAAATGTTTTTCCCAAAATATCGTTCAATATCACTTCGTAAATACATTTTCACTTTCAAAAGTCCGTCAAAACTCTCATAACGACTAAATATCGCTTATTGGGCTTTAAGGCCCAATAAGGGTCCATTAAGATATTTATAAGTCCAAAATACGATCCAAGTCCAAAACCAAGGTCCATTTACATACATAAGCATATACTAATAAGTAGAAAATAATCCGGACCACAATAAGCCCTCCCATTAAGCCACGGCTTAAATAGATTTATTGGGTCGTGAGTCCATAAGCTCCAAAATACGTATATTAAGCTTGAAAACAAGCTAATAAGCTACGTATCGCATTTGGTTACTACCATAAGCCTCAAAAATAGTCCACAACATACGCCATAACACAAAAATAGTCAAAATCACTTTCCTAGTGATTTTGGGAAAATAACGTGACATATAAGCCCAAAATAAGCTAAGAAATAGCTTAAAAATAAGCTCGAATAAGCTATTCAAGCTACTATCAAAAATAAGCTATCTAGCAACATATGTTATTCAACCATCACGACCATAACATCAAAACTACAAAACCCCATTTTCCCTTTTTATATCCGACGAACCAAACGCAACCTTTTTATTCGTTTCGTTTCTAAAAATCGATTTTCACGAAGATCAACTTGTACAACTACCATCTATGCATCAAGATAAACCCAAAAGGACAAACAAAATTTAAATTTGAAAACTTACAAGAAAATCTTCAAAAATGTAGATTTCGACACGAACCGGACAACCCAAACGTTGTTTAAATGAATACCCAAATACTCGTATCAACCCGGAATATCACGTTCTCGATCAAAGTTGGAAAATTTCATGTGTTTTTGTTGGTGGCTTAGGTCGGACGCACACACACTCAAGGGAGAGGATGTGTGTGTTTTTGATTTTTGAAATGATAAGGATTATGGGAATAATGGGGAATGGAAGCATCTTATGTACAACCTTAGACAAGGTTAGCTAAAATTAAGCCACCATGTCTCCCCTCTCTTGCTTATAACCGGCCATGGATCCTATGTGGTCTCGGGCCTTTCTTTTCATGTCGGGATCACTTAAAAGCTCGTAAAACTCAACCGTAAAATTTACCCCAAAGTTAATTAGCATTTTTATTCACCTTAAAAATACTTTTCCATTAACCTAGAGTATTTACACGACATATTTTCACTTTACACCCTTCAAAACTCATTTGGACATTAACGGACGTGTCGGACTCGTTTTTTGGCATTTCTCAAAATTCACGGGTCAAACCACCCAGAATACACATAACACAATAATACCTTCCAAAAGGGATTATTAATCACAATAAACCTCAAATCATCACATATCTCATAAAATCACCACCGTCAACACGGTACAGAATCTAAATAAATTGACAACAGTCAAATAGTCAAAGGACTATTAATGAAATATTCATAACACAAAAAGGGCAAAGGTTACATTCTACCCCCTTAAAAGAATTTCGTCCCCGAAATTCAACTACTAACATCACTAAACAAATGCGGGTACTTCAATTTCATCTGATCTTCACGTTCCCACGTGAATTCAGGGCCACATTTTGAATTTCACCGAACCTTGACGATGGCAATCCTACTACGCTTCAACTTCTTAAACTCTCTTTCCAAAATTTCTACAGGCTCTTCCATAAAATTCAACTTAGCATCAACTCGAATCTCATCCAAAGGCACTTGCAGTGTTGGATCAGCCAAACACTTCTTAAGGTTCGACACGTGGAACGTGTCATGAACACCATTCAACTCCTCAGGCAAATCTAACCGATAGGCCACAGGGCCTACCTTTTCAATAATCTCAAAAGGTCTAACAAATCTAGGTGCTAACTTCCCTTTCTTCCCAAAGCGTACCACACCTTTCCAAGGCGACACTTTGAGCAAGACATAGTCACCTACACTAAACTCTAGAGGCTTCCTCCTCTTATCAGCATAACTTTTCTGACGATCACGCGCAGCCTTAAGTCTATCCTTAATCTGCGAGATCTTCTCAGTAGTCTCTTGCACTAACTCAGGTCCTATCAACTGACCTTCTCCAACCTCAGCCCACATAATTGGCGAACGACACTTTCTACCATACAATGCCTCAAACGGAGCACATCTCACACTAGAATGATAACTATTGTTATACGAAAACTCAACCAATGGAAGATGAACATCCCAACTTCCTCCAAAGTCTAGGACGCACGCTCTAAGCATGTCTTCCAAAGTCTAAATAGTACGCTCACTCTGACCATCGGTCTGAGGGTGATAAGCCGTACTCATATCTAAACGAGTCCCTAATGCCTCTTGCATTGACTGCCAAAACCTCGATGTGAAACGACTATCACGATCCGATATAATCGAGATCGGCACACCATGTCTAGCAACTATCTCATTTAAATACAATCTAGCCAACCTTTCCATCTTATAATCCTCACGCATAGGTAGAAAATAAGCAGACTTAGTCAATCGGTCTACAATGACCCAGATTATGTCATGCCCACTACTAGTCCTAGGCAACTTAGTCACAAAATCCATAGCTATCCCTTCCCATTTCTATACGGGAATCTTAGGTTGCTGGAGTAAGCCAAATGGCCTTTGATGTTCAGCCTTAACCTTCAGACAAGTTAAACACTTACTAACATACTCAACTATATCCTTTTTCATTCCAGGCCACCAATACCTATCTCTCAAATCATAATACATCTTATCAGCTCCTATGTGTATAGAGTACTTTGAATTATGGGCTTCATCAATTATCAGGGTTCTCACCTCACCCTTCAAAGGTATCCATATTCGATATAGGTAGTACAAAGTTCCATCATCTCATCTAAACCTTTCTTTAATCCTGCATACTCATCCACAGCCTCCTTCTGAGCCGCCATTATCCTATCTTTGATACTCGACTAAAGGATCATATTCATAGCTCTAACTCTCTTAGGCTTTACTCTTTCCTTCCTACTTAGGGCATCAGCCACCACATTCGCCTTACCAGGATGGTAGCGAATTTCACATTCATAATCACTAAACAACTCTATCCAGCGACGTTGTCTCACACTCAACTCTTTCTAACTAAAGATATGCTGAAGACTCTTATGGTTCGTATAGATGACACTCTTTGTCCCATACAGATAATGTCTCCAGATCTTAAATGCAAACACAACTGCACCCAACTCTAAATCAAGGGTAGTATAATTCTTCTCATGAATTTTTAACTGCCTAGATACATAGGCTATCACTTTACCTCTTTGCATTAACACATAGCCTAGTCCTATCTCGGACGCATCACAATATACCACAAAGTCTTCCGGTTCATCGGGGAGAGCTAGAACAGGCACATTACACAATTTATCCTTCAAGGTCTGAAATGCCAATTCCTATTCCTCACCCCAATCGAAAGTCTTACTCTTCTGAGTCAAGATAGTAAGAGACTTAGCTATCTTAGAAAAGTTCTCAATGAACCTACAGTAATACCTAGCCAATCCTAAGAACGAACGAATGAACCTCAGTCAGAGTTCTAGGGGCTTTCCAATTCTTAACAGCTTCAATCTTACTAGGGTCCACATGAATTCTATTACCATTTATCACATGCCCAAGAAACTACACTTTTCTTAGCTAGAATTCACACTTAGAAAACTTAGCATACAGCTTCTCCTTTTTAAGCAGTTCCAAGACTAACCTTAATTGTTCTACATGCTCCTTTTGAGTCTTAGAGTAGATTAAGATATCGTCTATAAACACTATCAAAAACTTACCAAGATACGGCCTACAAACTCTATTCATCAAATCCATAAATATTGTTGGTGCATTAGTCAGACCAAAGGGCATTATAGTGAACTCGAAATGTCCATAACGAGTTATAAACGCAGTCTTTGGTATGTCATCCTCATGCACTCGCAGCTGATTGTATCCAGACCTAAGATCTATCTTCGAGAAAAATTGCGACCCTTGCAGTTGATCAAATAGATCATCAATTCTAGAAAGTGGATAACGATTCTTAATAGTCAACTTGTTCAATTCTCTGTAATCAATTCACATCCTAAAATAACCATCCTTTTTTTAACGAACAATACCAGCGCTCCCCAAGGCGACGAACTTGGTCGAATAAAACCTTTGTCTTGGAGTTCCTTGAGTTGTCCCGACAACTCCTCCAATTCAGAAGGTGTCAAACGATAAGGAGACTTTGCTACCGACATTGCTCCAGGGGTTAACTCAATCCGAAACTTAATTTCCTGAATAGGCGGTAATCCAGATAGATCATCCAGGAATACCTTAGGAAAATCTCTAACCACAACAACCTCTTCTTGTTTCTTATCACTAGCCTTAACACTCATCAACAATCTCGCTTTCTCTTTCGGTCTCTCTCCTACTACTCTAAGCACCTTGCCATCTGGTAGTGGTATCCTCACTACCTTCTCATGGCAAATTATTTCAGCCTTATAATTAGACAACCAGTCCATACCTATAATCACATCAAAACTCCCATGTCCAAAAGGTATCAAATCGATGTCAAAGACATGACCCTCGATTTCTAGTTTACAACCCTTAAAAACCTTATCAATCTCTACTAGCTGACCGCTAGCTATCCCAATCTCATATCAGAAACCTATGTCACTGGGCTCTAAGCCTAACAGGGGTATAAAAGTAGTGGAAACAAAACTATAGTCAGCACCAGAGTCAAATAAGGTAGTGGCAAAATGATTGTTCAAAGTAAACGTACCCGTCACAATGTTCGGATCCTAGCGAGCTTCCTTTGCTCCCAAAATGAATGCCCTACCCCTATCCTGGTTCCCTTGGTTTCCATGACCCTGTCCCCCGTTATTAGCAGCAACTTGATTTGGACGATTTCCTTCCGGTTCTTGTGGGCAAGCTGACCTGACATGGTCGGTACTACCACACTCATAACATGCTCTAACAGTTGGGTTTCTAGCATTGACAGGATTCACATTCCTCGGCACACCTCTACAATCCTTTGCCAATTGACCCGGGCGGTTGCAGTTGAAGCATGTGCGACAAGGCCCTCCGGGTGCATGGTAGGAGTTGTAGGTGGTACACTTGGACCAAGTACCCATATTCTCTCTTCTTACAGGGTTTACAGTAGTAGCAAAAACATTCCCAGTTCTAGTCCTCTTATTGTCATCCTTACCATTCTTATCCTTGCTAGTTTCCCTCACATTTCCTCTTTTCTTAACTTTCTTAATTGATCCATTTCTCACATCCTCATTGGTCAGTGCACTAGAAATCTGCACTGCCTTCTACATAGTCTTTGGCTTCGTTGTTGCCACCATCCCACGGATTTGTGGAGCAAGGCCATGCATATACCTTTCAATCATCCTACTTTTAGGAGTTTCCAAGTGAGGAACTAACCTCGCCAACTCATAAAACCTATCAGTATACGCAGCATGGCCAGCCCCGACTATGGCGTGATTCCACAACTCAGATTCCAACTTTTGCATCTCATGACTAGGACAAAACCCTTGTATCATCCTAAACTTAAAGTCATTCCATGACATACTAACAGCAACTTCCCGGCTTAGCGTGCAGATCTGTGAGTTCCACCACGTTAAAGCCTTACCCACAAATGAACCAGCAGTGTATTTTACTTTTTGGTCATTACTACAACCACTTATATCCTGTACGTTCTCCATTTTCTCAATCCAACGAGCAAGAACTATAGCACCTCCCTTACCATCATATTTCTTAGGGTTACAAACTAAGAACTCTTTATATAAACAACCTACCCGATTGCCATTTACTAACACATTCCCCACGTTCTCCTGAATGTTCTCATTAACCACATTACCATTCTAATTTCCAACATTTTCTCGGTTACTAACCTGAGCTAGCATGGCGGGTAAGAGGTTCTGCAATTGCTAGGCAATGATCGTCGAGAAGTCAGGTGCACCCTCATTGGCTCCCTCTACATTCCCATTGACTCCCTCTACACCCCCATTAGCTCCCAAACCCTGGTTATTTCCTTGACCATTCAAATCCTCAACACGCTCATCATTACCTTCCCTAGGTCTTCTACCCCTTCCACCTCTACCAACCCGTTCACCCGTTCCCCCTCCTAGTGATTCGGCAGCATGTCGGCTAGCACTTCGGGTCCTCATCCTTGGCATCATTATCTATACGAGGGAGAACATGGGCAACATTAGGTAAGTGGGAAGACTCATACATATATATAGAATATCTTACTATATATAACCAGATATACACGTAACTCCACCCTACGGTGTCAACATCAATTTATGTAAACAACATTATCAAGTATGAGTGAGTTATGATACACTTATAACTACGTTGGCCACCGTACTTATATTCGCATACCTTTATCCCAGTCAAATTCTAATAAATGAGCTACACACAATGCAATGACTTGACATAATCTAAAGCACAATACCGAGATCACACAAAACACACACTCAGAGGCGGAACAGCCGGTGTCGAACATAGATCTGTGATGCGCAACAAACAACGTATCTTAGGTTATAGTCTAAGAATGGAATGGAAGACTTAAATGTTAGAGTTGGATATGTTCGGAGGACCAATCCACCTAAGACTCTTTATAACCTATTGGCTCTGATACCAATCTGTCACAGTCCCTGACAAGAGCAAAAAACTTAGGGATGCAACATAAAGATCAATCCTAACACAAGGTACAAAATAGAGAAAACAACTTGCAAAAACTCCAAGTGCTAAGAAACCCATCAACCACGAACAAACTCGAAGTGATGTCCCAAACTCATACAAAAATCCAGCAATCACTTAAAAAAATTCAACTGCCACACACCTTGGGACCAAAATCCAAACTTAATCCAAAACATCTAAATACTAAAATCAAACAACAAGCAAGCCAACTTCACGAGTGCTAAATTCCCACTCGGGAAAACTTCGAAAGGTCTGCTATCACAAAATCACCAAACTATTCTTCTTTTTCAATTCACCTGAAATCATGATACTCGAAAAACGTCAACATATAATGTTGGTAGAGCTTGAAGATTTTGAGCCCCTTTAAACCCAAAGTTAGTGCCACTATATCAATATTGGTCAAATAGTGCAATATACCGTGAATAAGTATGCAACAATTCAAAGACATAGCATCCTATATACGCTAGTGTCCAATACACCATATGTCACATACCATCTAAAGGCCTACCAGCTGAAGCACTAAATAGGGTGCAGGACGCACACACAAACTTGGGTAGAGCGTACCCAACCCTCAAATAATCACACCAAACTACTAGGTAGGCGTACCCATACGATTCAATAAACTCCACAACACAGGGTAGGCCATGCCATACCAATCCCAATAATCATGCATAATATTCACATAGACAGTCCATGAAGCACATATCCTCTTGTCCCCCCAGAAAACAACCACATGTTCCACAAGTTCAATTCAAAATAATTTCAAAACACATTGTGAGGTATCATTTTTCCCCCAACGCAAAACAGTAAAAAAGTAGTGCAACGATAACTCACTAAAGCAAGTTCTTATAGCAACCAAAACTCAAATCACACAGGCAAAGTGCAACGAGCGCCCTGCACACGACCTAGTCCATTAATGTCCCAATATAATTCATCCAATTCCAGAAACATCTATACATTTGAAGCATAGATGTTAAGACGCGTTGTACAATTACCCAAAGATAATTTAGTGTGGATGGAGAATAGTTGACGACAGATTTCCACAATTACCTAAAACAATTTAGTGGTGTGATGGTTGACGACATATTTCCACAATCATATAAATCCCATTCCCCGATAATACATACTTATACTATTTAGAGAAAATAGATAAGTAATATAAATAAATATTTATAATTTATAATTATAAATATATGTCGACAAGTCCATTCGGTAAACCTTAGTAACTTCAAAATAATCATAATATGGTATAAAATAAAACGTTTACTCAAAATAAAAACATTAGAGAAGTTTCGAGAAAAATTATATTTTTTGTCTTTTAGTGAATTTATTAAATAAATAAAATAATAAAATAATATTTTATTTTATTTTAAATCAAAAATCATGTTTTTAGGAAAATTTGTAAGTATAAACTTTTTATAAAATTTCGACATGACCCGTACGCTTATACAACGTTTTCCAAAGTTTCAAACCTTATTTTCAACACTTTTCATAAATTCGACACTTTTCGACAAAATTCCAAAATCTTAATCTTTAACGTTTACTAAAACGTTTTTCCTAAAATATCGTTCAATATCACTTCGTAAATAAATTTTCACTTTCAAAAGTCCGTCAAAACTCTCATAACAATTAAATATCGCTTATTGGGCTTTAAGGCCAAACAATGGTCCATTAAGACATTTATAAGTCCAAAATACGATCCAAGTCCAAAATCAAGGTCCATTTACATATATAAGCATATACTTATAAGCAAAAATAATCCAGACCACAATAAGCCATCCCATTAAGCCGCGGCTTAAATAGACTTATTGGGTCGTGAGTCCAATAGCTCAAAAATACGTATATTAAGCTTGAAAATAAGCTAATAAGCTACGTATCGCATTTGATTACTACCATAAGCCTCAAAAATAGTCCACAACTTATGCTATAATACAAAAATAATCAAAATCACCTTCCTAGTGATTTTGGAATGGTTCGTGGCATTTAAGCCCAAAATAAGCGAAGAAATAGCTTAAAAATAAGCCCGAATAAGCTATACAAGCTACTATCAAAAATAAGCATTCTAACATCATATATTATTCAACCATCACGACCACAACATCAAAACTACAAAATTCCTCTTTTTCCTTTTTACAACCCACGAAACAAACACCCTCCTTTTATTTATTTCGCTTCTAAAAATTGATTTTCACAACGATCAACTTGTACAACTAACATCTATGCATCAAAATAAACCCATAAGGACAAACGAAATTTAAATTTGAAAACTTACAAGAAATTCTTCAAATTTGTAGATTTCGACACGAACCAGACAACCCAAACGTTGTTTAAATGAATACCCAAACACTATAATCAACCCCAAATATTTATGTCTTCATGTTTTCTTGATCAAAATTCAAAAATTATAATATGTGTGTGTGTTGCTCGGACGAACCAACAAAGAGAGAAGGGAGAGGATATTTTTTGTGAAAATGAACTATGTGTTTTTCAAATGAGGATAAGGGTATTTTTAAGCGTACCATTCATGGACACACTTGCTAAAATCTTGCCTTGATGTCCCCTATGGGACTAGAACCGGCCATGGCATCCAAGGAGGCCTAGGGCCTTTCTTTTCTTGTCGGGATCACTTAAATACTCGTAAAACTCAACCGTAAAATTTACCCCAAAGTTAATTAGCATTTTTTATTCATCTTAAAAATACTTTTCCATTAACCTATACTATTCACTTGACATATTTTCACTTTACACCCTTTCTAAACTCATTTGGACATTAACGGACGTGTCAGACTCGTTTTTCAGCATTTCTCAAAATTCACAAGTCAAACCACCCGAAATACAAATAACCCAATAATACCTTCCAAAAGGGATTATTAATCACAATAAACCACAATTCATCATAATTCTCACAAAAATCACCACAATTCTCATAAAAATCACCACCGTCAACATGGTATAAAATCTGAATAAACTGACAAAAGTCAAATAGTCAAATGACTATAATTGAAATATTTAGAACACAAAAACGGAAAAGGTTACATTCTACCCCCCTTAAAAGAATTTCATCCCCAAAATTCAACTACTATCATCACTAAACAAATGTGGGTACTTCAATTTCATCTGATCTTCATGTTCCCACGGGAATTCAGGGCCACGTTTCGACTTCCACCGAACCTTGACTATGGCAATCCTACTATGCTTCAGCTTCTTAAACTCTCTTTCTAAAATTTCTATAGGCTCTTCCACAAAATTCAACTTAGCATCAACTCGAATCTCATCCAAAGGTACTTGAAGTGTTGGATCTGCTAAACACTTCTTAAGGTTCGACACGTGGAACGTGTCATGAACACCATTCAACTCCTCATACAATTCTAACCGATAGGCCACAGGGCCTACTTTCTTAATAATCTCAAACGGTCTAACAAACCTAGGTGCTAACTTCCCTTTCTTCCCAAAGCATACCACACCTTTCCAAGGTGACACTTTGAGCAAGACATAGTAACCTACACTAAACTCTAAAGGCTTCCGCCTCTTATCAGCATAACTTTTCTGACGATCGCAGCGCAGCCATTAAGTCCTAATCCTTAAATCTGCGAGATCTTCCAGTAGTCTCTTGCACTAACTCAGGTCCTATCAACTGACCTTCTCCAACCTTAGCCCACTTAATTGGCGAACGACACTTTCTACCATAAAATGCCTCAAACGGAGCACATTTCACACTAGAATGATAACTATTGTTATACAAAAACTCAACTACGGAAGATGAACATCCCAACTTCCTTCAAAGTCCAGGACGCACGCTCTAAGCATGTCTTCCAAAGTCTGAATAGTACGCTCATTCTGACTATCGGTCTGAGGGTGATAAGCCGTACTCATGTCTAAACAAGTTCCTAATGCCTCTTTGCATTGTCAAGCCAAAACCTGATGTGAAATGACTATCAACGATCCAATATAACGGATCGGCACACCTGTCTAGCAACTATCTCATTCAAATACAATCTACCAACCTTTCCATCTTATAATCCTCCAGACAGGATAGGTAGAAAAATAGCAGACTTAGACATACGGTCCATAATGACCCAGATTGTGTCCATGCTCCATAACTAGTCCTAAGCAACTTAGTCACAAAATTCATAGCTATCCCTTCCTATTTCTATACGGGAATCTCAGGTTGCTGAGGCAAGCCAGATGGCCTTTGATGCTCAACCTTAACCTTCAAACAAGTCAAACACTTACTAACATACTTAGCTATATCCTTTTTCATTCTAGGCCACCAATACCTATCTCTCAAATCATAATACATCTTATCAACTCCTGGGTGTACAAAGTACTTCGACTTATGGGCTTCATACATTATCAAGGTTCTTACCTCACCCTTTAAAGGTACCCATATTCGATACAGGTAGTACAAAGTCCTATCACTTCTCTGTTCTATCATCTCATCCAAACCTTTCTGTAATCCTACAAACTCATCCAGTCTCCTTCTGAGCTGTCAGTATCCTATCCTTGATACTCGACTGAAGGCTCATATTCATATCTCTAACTCTCTTAGGATTTACTCTTTCCTTCCTACTTAAGGCATTAGCCACCACATTCGCCTTACCAGGATGGTAGCGAATTTCACAGTCATAATCATTAAACAACTCTATCCAGCGACGTTGTCGCATATTCAACTCTTTCTGACTAAAGATATGCTGAAGACTCTTATGATCCGTATAGATGATACTCTTTATCCCATACAGATAATGTCTCCAGATCTTAAGTACAAACACGACCGCACCTAACTCCAAATCATGGGTAGTATAATTCTTCTCATGAATTTTCAACTGCCTAGACGCATAAGCTATCACCTTACCTCTTTGCATTAATACACAGCCTAGTCCATCCCGATGCATCCATATACCAACAAAGGCCTCTGGTCCTATCAGGAGAGCTAGAACAACAGGCTTATTACACAAACTTAATCCTTTATTAAGTTTGTAATGTCGAAATTCCTGTTCCTCACCCCAATCGAAAGTCTTACACTTCTGAGTCAAGATAGTATGAGACTTAGCTATCTTAGAAAAGTTTTCAATGAACCTACGGTAATATCCAACCAATCCTAAGAACGAACGAATCAGTCAGAGTTCTAGGGGCTTTCCAATTCTTAACAGCTTCAATCTCTAGGGTCAAATATAAATCCCATTACCATTTATCACATGCCCAAGAAACTGCACTTCTCTTAGCCAGAATTCACACTTAGAAAACTTAGCATACAATTTCTCCTTTTTGAGCAGTCCCAAGACTAACCTTAAGTGTTCTACATGCTCCTTTTGAGTCTTAGAGTAGATTAAGATATCTTCTATAAACACTATCATAAACTTATCAAGATAAGGCCTACAAACTTTATTCATCAAATCCATAAATACCGCTGGTGCGTTAGTCAGACCAAAAGGCATTACAGTGAACTTAAAATGTCCATAACAAGTTCTAAACGCAGTCTTTGGAATGTCATCCTCGTGCACTCTCAGCTGATGGTATCTAGACCTAAGATCTATCTTCGAGAAAAACTACGACCCTTACAGTTGGTCAAATAGATCATCAATTCTAGGAATTGGATAACGATTCTTAACAGTCAACTTGTTCAATTCTCTATAATCAATGCACATCCTAAAAGAACCATCTTTTTTCTTAACAAACAACATCGGCGCTCCCCAAGGCAAAGAACTTGGTCGAATGAAACCTTTGTCTTGGAGTTCCTTGAGTTATCCTGAAAACTCCTCTAATTCAGAAGGTGCTAAATGATAAGGAGACTTTGCTACCGGCGTTGCTCCAAGGATTAACTCTATTCGAAACTTAATTTCCCGAATAGGCGGTAATCCAGTTAGATCATCCGGAAATACCTTAGGAAAATCTCTAACCACAACAATCTCTTCTTGTTTCTTAACACCCATTAAAAATCTCGCTTTCTCTTCTGGTCTCTCTCCTAATACTCTAAGTACATTGCCATCCGGTAGTGGTATCCTCACTACCTTCTCATGGCAAACTATTTTAGCCTTAAAATTAGACAACCAGTCCATACCTATAATCACATCAAAACTCCTATGTCCAAAAGGTATCAAATCGATGTCAAAGACATGACCCTCGATTTCTAGTTTGCAACACTTAATAACCTTGTCAATCTCTACTAGCTGCCCGCTAGCTATCTCAATCTCATATCTAAAACCTAAATCGCTGGGTTCTAAGCCTAACAGATGTATAAAGGTAGTGGAAACAAAACTATAGTCGGCACCAGAGTCAAATAAGGTAGTGGCAAAATGATTGTTCAAAGTAAACATACCCATTACAATGTTCGGATCTTGGCGAGCTTCCTCTGCTCCCAACATGAATGCCCTACCCCTAACCTGGTTCACTTGGTTTCCATGACCCTGACCCCCGTTATTAGTAGCAACTTGATTTGGATGATTTTCTCCTGGTCCTTGTGCCCTATTCCACCTAGGATAAGCTGACCTAACATGGTCGGTACTACCACATTTATAATATGCCCTAACAGTTGGGTTTTTAGCATTGACAGGATTCATATTCCTCGACACACCTCTACAATGCCTTGCCAAATGACCCGGCGGTTACAGTTGAAGCATATGCGACATGGCCCTCCGGGTGCATGGTAGGAGTTGCAGGTGGTACAGTTGGGCCAAGTACCAATATTCTCTCTTCCTACAGGGTTTACAGTAGTAGCAAAAGCATTCCCAGTCCTAGTCCTCTTATTATCATCCCTACCATTCTTATCCTTGCTAGGTTCCCCCACATTCCCTCTTTTCTCTATCTTCTTAATTGATCTATTTCTTACAGCCTCATTGGTTAGTGCACCAAAAATCTACACAGCCTTTTGTATAGTCTTTGGCTCTGTTGCTTCCACCATCCCACAGATTTGTGGAGCAAGGCCATACACATACCTCTTAATCATCCTACTCTTTGGAGTTACCAAATGTGGAACTTACCTAGCCAAATCATGAAACCTATTAGTATACGCAGCATGGCCAACCCCGACCATGGCGTGATTCCACAACTCAGATTCTAACTTCTGCATCTCATGACTAGGACAAAACTCTTGTATCATCATAAACTTAAAGTCATTCCATGACATACTAACAGCAACTTCCCAGCTTAGCGTGCGGATCTGAGAGTTCCACCACGTTAAAGCCTTACCCACAAATCAACCAGCAGTGTATTTCACTTTTTGGTTAACACTATAACCACTCATATCTTGCACATTCTCCATCTTCTCGATCCATCGAGTAAGAACTACAGTACCTCCTTTACCATCATATTCCTTAGGGTTACAATATAAGAACTCCTTATATGAACAACCTACTCGGTTGCCATTCACTAACACATTCCTAACATTCTCCTTAACGTTCTCATTAACCACATTACTATTCTGATTTCCAACATTTCCTTGGTTACTAACCTGAGCCAACATGGCAGGTAAGAGGTTCTACAATTGTTGGGCAATGATCGTTGAGAAGTCGGGTGCTCCCGCATTAGTTCCCTTTACATTCCCATTGACTCCCTCTACACCCCCATTAGCTCCCATATCTTGGTCATTTCCTTGACCATTTAAATCATCAACACGCTTATTATTACCTTCCCTAGGTCTTCTACCCCTTCCACCTCTACCAACCCGTACACCCGTTCCCCTTCCTAGTGATTCGGCAGCAGGCCGGCCAGCACTTTGGGTCCTCATCCTTGGCGACATTATCCACACGAGGGAGAACATGGGCAACGTTGGGCAGTCAGGAAGACTTGCATATATATAGAATATCTTACTATATATATACAGATATACACATAACACCACCCTATGGTGTCAACATCGATTTTGTATGAACAACATTATTAAGTATAAGTGAGTTGTGATACACTTTTAACTACGTTGGCCACCGTACTTATATTCACATCCTTTCCCAGTTATATTCAATATTGAGCTCACACATTTCTATGACTGGCATAACTAAAGCACCAAACTTCGATCACACAAAAGCGGAACACCGCGCACATAGATCCTATACGCAACTAAACGATGAATCTTAGGTTATAGTCTAGGCCAATCCACCTAGATCTCTATATCCTTGGCTCTGATTACCGATTTGTCATATCTCGACAAAGGCGGAAACTCGAGAATGCAACATAATGATCAATCATAACACAAGGTACAAAATAGAGAAAACTACATTGCATAAACTCCAAGTGCTATGAAGACCATCAACCTCGAACAACCTCTAGTGATGTCCCAAATCGCAACTAAAATCCACAATCTCTTACAATTATTCATATGCCCTCACAGGGGACCATAATCCAAAACATCCAAATACTAGAATCAAACAACAAGCAAGCAAGACTTCAAACGAAATTCCACACGGGATACTTCTAAGTCTGCTATCACAATCACCAAACTACTCTTCTTTCACTTCACCTGAAAATGATACTCGAAAACGTCAACAATAATGTTGGTGAGCTCGTAGGTTTGACCTTAAACCCAAAAGTTGTGCCAATATTTCAACAGTGGACAATAGTGCTATATGACAGTGAATATATGCTAACAATCCAAGACATAGCATCCCCGCTAGTCAATCACAATATGTCACTTACGCACCTAAAGGGCCTACCAACAGGAGCACTAATATTAGGGCAGGACCTCACACAAACTTGGGTAGGCATACCCATCCGCTCCAATAATCACACAAATACTGGGTAGGCGTACCCATCTGATCCAATAATCTCACAACACTGGGTAGGCGTACCCATCCGATCCAATAATCATGCATAATATTCACATAACAGTCATAAGCACATATCTTGTCCCAAAAACAAAACCACATTTCGCACAGTTTAATTCAAAACATTTCAAAACATATTTGAGTATCATTTTCCCCCAACGGAAAAACAGTAAAAAGTGGGGCTACGAGAACTTACCTCAAGCAAGTCTTTAGCAACCAACTCTCAATCTCAATCACCAAACCTCAATTTAGTGGTGTGATGGTTGACGACATATTTAGTGGTGTGATGGTTGACGACATATTTCCACTATCATATCAATCTCATTCCCCGATAATACTTACTTATACTATTTAGAGAAAATAGATAAGGAATATAAATAAATATTTATAATTAATAATTATAAATATATTTTGACAAGTCCATTCGGTAAACCTTAGTCACTTCAAAATAATCATAATAAGGTTAAAAATGAAACGTTTACTCATAATAAACACATTAGAGAAGTTTTGAGAAAAAAATATATTTTTCGTCTTTTAGTGAATTTATTAAATAAATAATATTTTATTATTTAAAATCAAAAATCATGTTTTTAAGAAAATTTCTAAGTATAAACTTTTTACGAAATTTCGACATGACCCGTACGTTTATACAACGTTTTTCATGGTTTCAAACCTTATTTTCAACAATTCTTCACAAATTCGACACTTTTCGACCAAATTCCAAAATCTCAATCTTTAACGTCTACTAAAACGTCTTTCTAGAAATAACGATCAATATCACTTCGTAAATATATTTCGCTTTTCAAAAAGTCTGTCAAAACTCTTAAAATGACCAAATATCGCTTATTGGGCTTTAAGGCCCAATAAGGGTCCGTTATAGTATTTATAGGTCCAAAATACGATCCAAGCCCAAAACCAAGGCCCATTTACATATATAAGCTCATACTTATTAGTAAAAATAATCTGGACCACAATAAGCCCCTCCATTAAGCCATGGCTTAAATGGACTTATTGGGTCGTGAGTCCATAACCTCCATACTACGTATATTAAGCTTGAAAATAAGCTATAAAGCTACTTATCGCATTTGGTTACTACCATAAGCCTTAAAAATAATCCACAACACACGTCATAACATAAAAATAATCAAAATCACTTTCCTAGTGATCTTGGGAAAGTACACGTGGCAAATAAGCCCAAATAAGCTAAAAAATAGCTTAAAACAAGCCCGAATAAGCTACACAAGCTACTTATAAAAAATAAGCATTCTAGCATCATATATTATTCAACCATCACGACCACAACATCAAAACTACAAAAAAAACCCATTTTTCTTTTTTACTATTCACGAACCAAACACACCTTTTTTATTTATTTCGCTTCCAAAAATCGATTTTCACAACGATCAACTTGTACAACTAACATCTATGCATCAAAATAAACCCAAAAAAACAAACAAAATTTAAATTTGAAAACTTACAAGAAAATCTTCAAATTTGTAGATTTTGACACGAACCGGACAACCCAAACGTTGTTTAAATGAATAACCAAACACCCTTATCAACCCAGAATAACACGCTCTTGATCAAAGTTGGAAAAATATGGAGTTTTGTGGTCTTGGGTGGCGGACGACCTACACACACACACACACACAAGTGTGTTTTTTTTCTAATTTTTGAAATGAGATGGAATGATGAGGAATTTGGTGGAAATGGAATATAAGTGTACAAACCTTGGACAAGTTGGCTAAAATTTAGTCTTCTTGTCCCCCTTAGCTTACACGTCCCATATGGGATCCTAGGAGGGTCTCGGGCCTTTCTTTTCGTGTCGGGATCACTTAAATACTCGTAAAACTCAACCGTATAAGAAATTCACTAGAAATCATTGAGGACAAAGATTAAAAGCAATTTCTACATAAAATATCGTACGTTAACCGGTAAGAGTTCACCGGGTCGTTTATACCCCAAGAATTATGAATTGAAACTCCGTTTTTATTTGGACAATGATTTGAATAGTGATAGATTTTTGATTACGAAAACTAATTCCTACTAGTGGGAAAATAAAGGCACATAAAAATCAATTACAAGAAAATGCACAATAACGTTAACGGGATTAAGAAAACGTACACTAAAATCTA
>BQNB010062754.1:3680-21435 GCA_026074375.1 Tanacetum coccineum
TCCAAGTAGATTTGACAACTTAAATTTCATCCAAAATATTCAAGTATCTTTAACTTGCAATCGCAAACATTAAAGGTCATATCCGAAAATCCCTATTCAAGACTTTTAACAACATTAGTTAAAACACTCTCCATTTCTCTTTGACGAAAACGTTCTTTCTCTTTCCCCGAAACATTCTTTCTCTTCGACGAAACATTCTTTCTCTTCGATGAAAACATTCTTTCTCTTCGACGAAACATTCTTTCTCTTCGATGAAAACATTCTTTCTCTTCGACGAAAACATTCTTTCTCTTCGACGAAAACATTCTTTCTCTTCGATGAAACATTCTTTCTCTTTGACGAAAACACTCTTTGTCTTCCGATCACACCTCTTTCTTCTCACTCAACCACGCCTCTTCAACCATAGAGATGGCTAATCTCTTTCCTCTACTATTTCGACTACCACCTTTAAGACAACCGTTTACCTCATCGTGTGATTGTTCTATGAACATTCACAATGCTCGAGAAGAGCTACGAAACTCTGTGAGTGTAGTTTATTGTACGTTAACCACCATCCGTCTTGACATTGTCAAGCTAGTTGCCTCCATCTTTGTTTGTTTCCTTTTATTATTATTATTATTATTATTATTATTATTATTATTATTATTAATAATATTTTTGCGTACGAAACATACCAAAGATACGTCACCATTTCCTTCGGGACAATGTCCAAAAGGAAACATCTTCATTCGAAAAGGATGCGTCTAAAGATAACATCGTCGACATTCTTTCTTTACCCCTCAACCGCGAATCGTTAAAATATATTCGTGTAGGTTTAGGAATGATGAAACACATTCCATAAATCGTTCTATTATTTTCTTCTAGTTTCGATTCTAGTCTGTGTTCCATTCCGTGTCGTGACAACTTAATTACTTCATCCGAAGTATTTTAAGCATTTTTAATTGGCGAAATGCAAATTAAAATGTCACTCCCTTCACAAAATTTGTCAAAAACCAAGCCCTCTCCTGTTGGCGGTCCGGCGGCCCCCAGATATATCTGGGACCGCCGGCAGCAGGCTTGTTATAGCGTTCATTCTTTTCTGAATCCATAACCAAACACTTCCTCTCTTCTGCTACGAGCTGACGTCTACTTTGCACCCAAACCTATGCCTAACATCTCTCTAAAGATCAATGGGTCATCCTTATATCCTAATCCTCATAAGCATCATTGCTTATGATGTTAATAACCAAGTGAATTTCATATTGAAATGCGTCTCATTATTAAACACAATCCTTACAATCGTCATACTTATAAATTGATCCTCACTTCTCGTAAACCTCCTTTCTCGAATGGTCTTTTCACTTCTAAATGATTCCTCTCTTTCTTAATAGTCTTCTCACTTCTAGTAGTCGTCTCACTTCTAATAAGTCTTATCTTCTCTAACATTTCCTCTCACGTCTAAACGTTTCTTCTCTTTTAATAGTCTTGTTACTATTAGAATTCCTCCTATATCCCTTGATAACTTAGTTATTTCTTCCGAAATATTTAAGTAATTTGCGAAATGCTAATGTCACTCCTTCGCTTAAATTTCCACTTTCTAAAAAGTGAAGAACATAAAGAAGATATTCAATCTTCAAGTGTTATTGAGTCACCACATTGTTGAGTCTCTCATATTCTTCCACCATGAAAGAACCACCACCTCTTTTCACATCCCACTTTGTTCCTCAACATTGTCAACCAACAAAACACCAAACAAACCTTTAAATTCCCAATCATCTACCTTTGTCTCGATAGGATCATATGCATATCAATTGTTAGTGCAAATAATATGTCAATCTTTTCTATCAACCTCTCGTCAACACGTTCCTTCTTTAGCATCACTCATCCTTTCCCACTTTTTGACTCTATGGAATCATTTTCATTCACATCACATCATCTCCATCCTCGTCTTATTTTTCTTTTTATTCTTTTAAAGTGTGTATATATATATATATTGACATATTATTAAGTGTCATTCGTCTACTTTTAAAAGGTCATTCTCATAATATTCTTATGTCAATCAATAAACGAATCCCATTCTCGTATATTAAAATTTGGTCTAATCTTTCTCCGTAAACACACGTCTCGATTCTTTTTATTTTATCATTTAGGCTGTTTTTAAAATAATGACTATTTGTGTCTAGTTTCTACTTCTCTTTCAAAGTGTCATACTTCAGAATAATAAAACCTAGAAGTGCATGTCTAGTTCCCCGCTAACGTTTTGCTATATGTATATTTGCACTTGTCTACTAACTTTGTTTTGTAGCACAACAATATCTTGATTCCTTGGTTCCTCAAACAAGGGGAGCACTTGCTAGCATTTTGCTCATTTGAATTGCATCAAACTTCTTGAGCATCGATGGTAATTTATTTGATCCATGGATCCGTTAGAGTCAATATACAAGGAATGTAATTATCATGGGGATGCAATAAGCAAGGGGGAGCTAGGAGCTATGTGGTTTAATAGCATGGATTTAGTTTAACCCTGATGATAGAAGACTTCACTAGGATGATGCAAGCTCACCTTTATAGGAAGATAGGATTGGGGATTGTCAAATACGATGAAGGGTTTATTCATACTCCAAATACTTCACCTCCTCCACTTCAAAATCACCCTAAACCTTAAGGTCATCCTCTCATAACTTCAACTTATATATTTGAAGTACCTACTTTCTTTTCATGTCTTCTTCTCATCTATCACGACATCCTCTAAATTATCCAAGAAACACAAAATCACCTCAACCGTATTTCTCATGTTGTCTTCTCATTCCTCCAACCAATATACTTGGATCACCTACCTTTTCCTCATTCCTTCAACCTATACACTCAAAGTACCTACCTTCTTGTCTTGCCTACTTCTCACCTCTCATGACCTTTTCTAAACTATCCAAGGAACACACAATCACCTTCACCTTTATTTCTCACATCTTCTCCTCATACCTCAAACCTATATACTCGGAGCACCTATCCTCTTCTCATTCCTCCAACATATATACCCGGAGCACGTACCCTCTTCTCATGTCTTCTTCACAAACCTCCAACCTATATGCTCCAACCATAATCCACACTATACCTTTTTGCTTCGACAAAAGGGGGAGAAGGGAGTGTAAACGAGTAACTTTTAAACTCTACTATGTGCTATAGTTTACATAGTTTGTCATCATCAAAAAGGGGGAGATTGTTAGTGCAAATATTACGATATTTAATCTATACGATCTCTTTATGTTTTGGTGATAACAAACATGTAACCTGTAATACATAACGTAAAGTATGCAAGTTACTCGTAATCACAAATCATCAATGCATACATATCAACAACACCGACATTTGTTTGCACCCGATGTAAATCACATAAGGTATGTACAAACAAATTAAACTTGTAGGATGATCAAAGAAAAATATTTTTTTCTTAACCATTACATTTCTACAAAAGTATTTTTCACAAAAATAAATAAACACAAAATACTTTTTAATAAAAGAAATGTTTTATTTAAATATAAAATTTAAAATCTGGTTTTCCCCCCAAAATAGAAGCTTCTATACCAGATACAACATTCCCCACAAAAAGACAAAAAAGGGAGCGGAGTCTATGCGGCGGCGCCTTTATAGGCCCGGCGGCCCCCTTATATATAAGGGACCGCCGTTGCCAGACTGTCAGCTTTCAACTCCTATAAATAGTGGGTCATCTCCAACTGATTTTACAACCTTTTTGCACGAATTTCTCTTAGTTCTTTCTCTATTTAGATCTCACCAAATATCTCTAAATCTTTGATTATTTAACTTGTTTAATCTTGTTTAAATGTTATCCAATCTTCTACTCTTTCCTTCTTCCCTCAAGTGCAAGAGAAGAACTTTGGTCATCTTCAAGATCTGAAGTTATGTAGTCTAGTTAGTCCATTTGTAACATTTGTTACATATAGGTCGAGTCAATGTCTTCTAATATTTATTAGTGTGTAGATCCAAATGATGTATATATTTGGATGGGTTGATTGTGGGTTGGTTAGTATTTTAGGCCTTAAAATACATTGGTGAAGTGGTAGATTGGTTCTAGCTAAGATTAGGGCTTGACATTTAGCTTAGTGTCGGAAAATAATGTAAGCGACGCGGTTTATGTGTTTAAGCCATAAAACATAAGGTTTGTTATGTTGGCCCATAAAACATAACGGGTTTGGTTGTACCCGAAGAAGGACTCGACATCTAGCTTAGTGTAAGAAAATAATGTAAGCATGAGTATAAGGTTTTCTCTGCCGAAAAGGAGCTTCTTGATTAGTGAAGTAACTCTCGAGTTGGATACTCGAGGAGTAGAGTAGGGCGAACAGGAGCTTCATGACTGAACCACTATAAATCACCGTGTCGTTTTGCATTTTCTTTTACCTTTCGCTTTACTTATTTCTTTATATTTACCGCTTTACTTTTATACTTGCATTGTGCTCATGATTGTGTGAATGGTTGTGTAGATCTTGTTAGTTAAGATTGTGTAGCTCTTTGTGCTATATATTGTGAATGTGGTTATATTGTTAGAATATGTGTTAGCTATTGTAAACCTATTATCGCCACTTCTCATATTGCGTCAAACTTGATCGGGTAAATTGATACAAAAGATCTAGTCCGAAAAACTCTTCTGGTGGCGGTCCCATAACTCAGGCGGCCCCCATATATTTATGGGACCGCCGGTAGAAGAGTGATGTAATCTCTGATCTTAAAGTTTTTAAATGGAAATGTATTCACCCCCCTCTACGGTTTCCACAACCGTTCTAGGTTTAAACTAGGAGACTTTGTCCTTCTCTCGCAAGGCAACAAAGATGGCTACAATGTATGGCAAGGACCTCACATTGTAAGTAGAGTATACGAAGGAGAGCTCTACAAGGTCATAAATGCATCTGACTACTCATTGGTGCAATCAGTGAAAGGAACAAGCCTACGTAAGTTTTACATATGAAGCTTATAACTCACTGTTTTTTCAAGTCATTGTTTTGACTATTTTCTTGACAGAGGGATAGTTACTAAGTGTAGCAAACTAAGTGTTCGTATACAAATGATGTAAATCTTTCTACACAATTAAGGAAAGTAATGCATTTACCTCCAAGACATTCGTATCTATTTGATTCACCAAGTATCTTAAAAGGTTCAACGTTCGAAAGGATGTTGTGAGGCCACACATAAGCCTTACACTTACATAACATTCATAAAAATCACGTTAACTTCCCAAAGGTCTTCATTCGAAACCCTGCGGGTAAAAACGAGGAGGGTCACGACCCTCCATTCAAGCGAAGGACTGCTTGCAAACCTTGGTGAACACTATAAAGGCCACACATGAGCTTTAGCTTGATAAATCTTGATAATATCATTAAAAAATGATATGTAAGGGGTCAGACTAAGGTCCCCTAACATTTTATACCTACGAAAAATGAAAACAAAGCTGCAAAACAGTAGAAAAAATTGGGATTTTATCCCCCTATTAACGTCCCTAAAGGACACCATTGAAATTCAACCATGAGGGTTGATAAAAGCTGTTCATATGATGTCCTACATAAACCATCAGGAACAAAAGATAGTAAATTGTTTAAAGGCCAAAGCCTAAGGAACATAAAGACATATTGTTTGAAGGGTACATGCTACCCTTGGATCTAAATTACCACCAACATGGTGGCCTTCACTAAGCTGGAGGATGCGACTGTATCTTGGATACTGAAGCCACAACAGGAGTGATCTATGACAGATGAGACATTAGAGCAGGTGAAGGAGTAATCTTCTGAGATGGAACGGAAAAAGCAGGCACATGAGTCCTTGTTAGAGCTGGATGTTGCAGAACACGGGGCTTCTTGGAAAGGAGGACCTCAACGAAAGCATGGGGGTCCGTAACAAAATCTACAAGAATAGGAAATGTGACAGTCACTAACTCATTCCCTGCCCTCATATGCTCATACTTATAAGAAGACTTGTAACCTTTCATTTTTATTATGTCAAATGGCTCATTCATATTAGCAACTTCCTCAAATTCCTGGCACCGTTCATAAAGAATGGAAGCAGAAAAAAGTTTGGTGACAAGTCTGCCCATGTCATCACTATTGACAAGCTCCATGGCCACATAAGGCATAACTTTAGAAACAACCTCCCCTTATCTAACTTAGCATTCTTCAGCTCTTAACGGAGTGAGGCTTCGACGGCCTCTAGCTTAACCTTTTCAACCTCAAGGGAAGCTACCTTTGACTCTAACGTCGAAAGGCTCACCTGATAGCCAACCCAATTTTGACTCTCTAGCAACATTCTATCAAGATTAGCTCTATGCTCTTTAACTTCCCCAAACAAGGAAGCAATCTTCTCATGGAGGACGTTGACAATAGGATTCTTGTCAAAATCTGCCATGGCCTCTTTGCACTTGGCCTTTAACTCCTCGCATTCTTGATCCCTTACCTTTTCCCTATCCTTTAACATACCACATTCTGCCCTAATCTAATCAATCACCTTTAGCAACTCTCAAGACCTTCTATTGACATCATTGTCTACAACTGCTTGTCTGGCATAACACTGGTCATGCAAATCATGAAACTCTACATCTAACTGGTTGTCTAAATGATTCTTCCATGCTGGAGGAGTTTAGCAAAAACTTTGAGGTGGCAAGCATTAGCATTCTCTAATTCAAGACAATTAAGGAGACCTACAAAAAAAGATTAATATTAAAACCTTTACAAAGGGTACACATATGTGAAGAAATAAGTTTACCTTCATCATCGTCAGAAATAGTAAGGAACAAATAGTCATCTTTCTAAGCAGCAACCTTTGCACGGGTGGATCTTGAAGTAGAAGCCCCTTGAACTAGCTTGCGCTTGACAGGAGGCTTCAAAGAACCCCCTCTGGTTCCACACTTTCTTTCCCTTATCCTTGCGGCCACACTTTTGGGATGAATTGCATATTCCTCTCAGTGAGGAGAGTGCATAGAATCCGCCATATTCTTAGCAAGTTGGTCTATAGGTACAGCCTCTACAACCAAAGGTTCTGTATTAATAGAAACAGATAGAGAGCCAGTACCAAAGTCAGTAGATGGTTCATTGGGGAGAAAATAAAGATCATCATCATTCTCAGCATACATAAAGTTCCTGAATGACATCTCTTTAAACGGAAAGGAATAAATCATTAATTAGTGTAACAGAATAAGTAAATAGTGAAATAAGGAAGATAGGTACCCTGTCCACCAACTATAATCACAGTACGTTGCTGACCGTGTTCCCATGATGGTTTCAGACCAGCCGTGAAGAGAATAGGGTCAGGAAAAACACGAACGCTTGTAGGATACCTACCAAGGCATTGGAAAAAAAGGATTTTTGTGAATATTGTCAGGAAGCTTATCCCTAAAAGATTTCTTATCCCACCTATTATCATAGGAGAGAAGCTCAGGACAGGTGGAAGGAACAACAAAGTATTAAACAAAGAAGAAGAGCCCTTTACAACTTCGATGTGGGTAATGACTCTGGGAAAAAGATGGGGAATGTGTTTTCAGGTCTCTTAGAGAAGGTTAGCCATTTACCACCAAGGAAAGAGTTAAAGAAACCTCGAAAAAGATCAACAGTTGGCTCACAGCCATAAGCTTTACACATAACGATAAACGTAGTGAGTTTAGCACAACCAAAGGGATTCAGCCTAGAGATATGTATATGAAAATATTAGAGCACATCGCAGAAGAACTTATTAAGAGGAAGTCTAAGATTTCCAAGACTGAAACAATGAGTATACAACCCAACATACCTGTCTGGAGCATCAAATATTGCCTGGTTAGGTTTGGGAAGCATAACGTGATACTCAGAAGGGACAGGGTAAAGATTAAGGAAATCGGTGAAATCCTCTGCTGAGAGTTCACAAGTCTGCACGCGAATGGTGTCTTTTGCATTCATAATAAAGAACAAGAAATAATGGTATTACCTTTGCTGATGCTTGAGTACCGCAGAGAGAGGATGGAAAGAAAATGAAGAAAATGGTAAAGAGGAGAAAGGATTATTAATAAGGTATTTATGTTAGGGTAGAATTATATCCATAGCCGTGCATGTGTAGGATGATAAGTTTATCCGGATTTCAAATTCAAAATGAAGTATGATTTGACAATCACATTGACTAAGAAGAGACTGTTGAGTATTAACACACTCTAAGTCTCAGCTAAACATCTATCAAGTGGGTTTAGCATTAAATGCGTGAGTTACGCATGTAAAATTTGAGCTTCGACTCAGAGGCTTTAATGTTCGTTATGGTTTGAAGTCGAAAGCAATACATTCATAGATGCATACATTACATTCGATTGGGGGGCTTAATAACATACCCTACCCTCTGGCTCGAAGGCCTCCCCTTCAAGCTCGAAAGGGATTTACTCCCAATTATACCTAGAAACCTTTAAATAGTTTCTAGTGGCGTAAAATCATCTTTACGATGGTTAGTGATGAGGTGTCATTTATACACTAGTTCAGGGTCATTTAACCTTCTAAATCATGCAAATATGCCCAGATTATGTGCTTAATCATTTGTTTTAAGGTTTTTAGCACTTGGATAGCATTTGGAGGAAATACACATGACTTGGGCTTATTTGGAGAAGAAACGGACAAGACTACAGACCTACACTAAATCTCTTGAAGAATTATGCATACAGCGCGTAGAGACGACGTTGCAGGCCTAAAGCAACGCCGTCGCAATCTATCTAGTGACGACGTCAGGACATGGCCTACTTAAAGAGGATCTAGAATCATCTATGTGGCGACGGTGTCAGGACCTTAAAGTGACGTCGTCGCAATGATTTTCCTATATATATTAAACTGAAATTAGGGTTTTAAGTGTGTAACTTTGTATAAATTTAGGGAGACGAACCCTAGTCGTTCTAGCATCTTTTTAGGTCATTTTTAGGGCCTTAAAACCCTATTGTAACTACCTTTAATCCATGTTTTAATCAAGTAAGATTGTTTATCATTAATCATTCAATATATCTATGTGTTGTTTGATTGATTTATATTCTTACTTTATCTTTAACATGCTAGGCTAAACCCTCCTTTGTATTTACTTATGATTGCATGAAACTTAGGTTGTAGATCCTTTTAATGTTGCTTCTTATTGATGGATGTGCGCGTTAGGCTCTAGAAAACTAGCCATAAGATATTAAATTGGCATAGACGTCTAGGGAAACACGAGTAGTGTAGAAAGGATACCATCGGTAATAGTCTTCATACTACCTTACCCCTAATAAGTTTAATCCCTCTTAAGATATTTCACATGCATTTAATATACTCTTAGGGGCCTTGTAATAGTCTTCATACTATCTTACTTATGCGTTTCCCTAACGGAATATTAAATAGACGACGGGTTCGTGTAATCCGTTCATGACCTAGAAAATACTTACACAGATCATCACAAGTGTGACAAGGCAACTGATCTAGGAGAAGCAATCTGAGGAGTAGTGCATGATTAGGTAAATACATCCTTTTATCATAAAGTTATCACCGGTAGTATATATTATATTTAGTTTAATTATTAGTTAATCAAACCAACCTCTCAAAACCATTGATTTACCTGCTTTCTATAAAATATAAAAATACAAAAAGAATCTTCTCTTAACCCCTTAGAATTCTATTAAATCGTGTTCGAGCCTTCCTAACCTATTCCCCTAGAGAACGATAACAACCCCCCGAGTCTTGCCTATACTACACTGCAACGATTAGGTACACTGCCTAGGGGATTGTAAAGCTTCAAGTCTTTTTGCTAACTCCTACATCAAGTTTTTTGGTGCAACTTGCACATAGGATAAATAGTTACGGTTTTTGATCATTGTTTAACTTAGTTCTACTCGCTTGATTCCTATCAAGTGAGAATTTTAATTCTAGTACATTAGCTTTCTCGTAGTCTATCTTTTCTTTGTGTTATTTGTTTCATAATCTATTCTCAACTACCACCACGGGAGACGCGAATCCTATCTGTACTCTTGGAGATTACTCTAAACCTAGCCACGAAGGCTACCGGAATACCATTGAGCTCCTCGTAGGGAACAATGTGGTACCTCTTCGACCCGACACCATTCAGTTGGTGCAAAACGGATGCTCATTCCATAGACTTCGGTCAGAGGATCCAAACCAACACCTTAATGATTTCTTAAAACTTGTGGACTCACTTGAACTTGACGATGAAAATAGGGAAAGAACATGCATGCGTTTATTTTAATTTTCCCTTCGCGATCAAGCTAGCAACTGGCTTGAATGTCTTCTAGCAGGATCCATCACCACATGGGAGGATCTTACTACTCGTTTCCTTGCTCAATTCTTTCCATCGGGAAGGACTGCAAAACTCTGTAATGATATCCTGATGTTCCAACAACATCAAGGAGAATCTCTCTCAGAAGCATGGACTCGTTTCAAGGACTTACTCCAAAAAGTCCCTCTTAATGGCATCTATCTTTGGCTCTAAGTCCAAATCTTTTATGACCATGTCACTCCCGCCACAAGATGAACCATTAACCAATCAGCCGGTGGTAAGCTTTGTGACAGAAATGCTAAAGAATCCTGGGCATTATTAGAGGACCTCGCCCTCTATGACAACAAAAGTTGGAACGACCCAAAGGATTTCACTAAGCCGGTCAAGGCTATCTTTTTGCCTCAAGATGTCCCGAATACATCCGACCGCCGCCTCATCAAGCTCGAAAATCAAGTCCAACGCTTGATGGAAGCTCATCTTGCTCTGACGCAACCTACTCAGGTGAACAAAATCACTTCTTTATGTAAGATCTGCAGTGGTCCCCACGAAATTCAGTACTACATGGAAAATCTCGAACAAGCCTTTGTTAAATACGCATCCTCACGTACTGACAAAGCGAGAGGTAAGTGGTACACATTCAAACCTGAGCAAAACAATCTTGGTGACATCTACAATCCGTCATGGAAAAGTCACTCAAACCTTAGGTGGAGACAACCCCAAAATTCCCAAAATAATTTTTCAAACCCACCTAACCGGTTCTAACCCAACGGTTCGATCCAGAACTATTCCTTCAACAACAACACTTAAAACTTTAACAGTCAATCAAATATAGAAGGATTGGTGTCCAACTTCATGGCATCTCAAGATGCCAGATTATCTAAGTTTGAAGCCAATTTCAAACAACAGCAAAGCAAGATGACCAACAAAATTGACATAGTGTTGAAAGACATCACCGATCGAATAGCGAGAGCACTACCTAGCGACACTATTGGGAATAAAGGCATCTCAAGTTAATACTGCTGATTGAAGAAACTACTACTGCTGAAGATTAAAAGAAATAGTTTAAGTCATTAGTACTGCTAATGTAATAGTTAGTACTGCCAGTACAAAGTGTTAGTACTACCAGTTTATTAGTACTGTTAGTTATGTAGGTAGTACTGTTGGTATAAATAGTTAGTACTGCTAAAGTGATTTGCATGAGTTATATTAGGAATAGATATGCATGATCACTTGACGCGTTTTATAAGCCCATTAGGGTTTCCTTATTGTATAAAAGGAACCCTGCGACATAGATCTAGATATCAGTTTTCATATTAGTATTCATAGTTTGCATAGCAATCATAGTTAGTATTCATAGCTATTTTGTAATTCAAAACAGTATTCAATATATTGAAAGTTTAGTAAAGATCTTGTTTTTACTGTTTTATTGTTCTTTTTAGTATTGCAAACTAGATTTCGCATAGTTTGTGATATTCTTAATTTTAGTTTCTACTATAGTTGTCTTGGATCTATCCAATATAACTAAGCTTTAACAAGCTAAGTAAGATCTGTCAAGAAGGGATCATCAAGTGGTATCAAAGCTTGTTGAGAAACTCTAAATATGAAGAACACTATATCTACACAAGATCTCATAATCAAAGAGAAGATGGAATCACAGTTAGAAACTACCCAAACAGTATCCGCACTAAAACTTCCTATACTCAAAACAGGAGACTATGATCTATAGAACATGAGAATGGAGCAATATCTTACTCACAATGATTATGCTCTTTGGGAGGTTATTATGGATGGTGATGCACGTGCTGCTGCATCAGCTAGTACTGAAGGTCCCATTCCTCCTAAAACTGTAGAACAAAAGCTGGCAAGAAAGAATGAATTGAAAGAAAAAAACACTTTGTTGTTGTCCATTCTTGATGAGTACCTATTGAAGTTTCAGGGAATCAAGGATGCAAAGACCCTATGGGAAGCTATCAAGACCAGGTATGGAGGCAACAAATAATCAAAGAAAATGCAAAAAACCATTCTGAAGCAGCAATATAAGAATTTTACTGCATCAAGATCTAAAGGACTGGATAAAACCTATGATAGGTTTCAGAAACTCATAAGCCAATTAGAAATTCATGGTGAAGTTATCGCTTAGGAAGATGCAAATCTTAAGTTGCTAAGAAGTCTACCATCAGCTTGGAACAATATTGCCTTGATCATGCATAATAAACCTGATCTAGATGAGTTAAGCATGGATGATTTGTACAACAACTTGAAGGTGTATGAAGCTGAGATTAAAAGCCAATCAAGCTCAAGCTCAAACTCTCAGAATGTGGCTTATTGTGATCTTCAGATCGGATAACTACATACAAATGAGCTGGTAAATACTGCACATGATGTTCCTGCTTGCTAGTTCAAGGGACCAAGCTTCATCCTCGAACCTATGCTGATGATTGTAATGTTATCTTCTTAGGTCAATCAATCTAATAGTCCACATTTAGACAATGAAGATCAAGCAGATAGATACTAGATGATCTAAAGAGATGGATCTCAAAGGAAAATGAAACATTGGCTTTTTGATAAGATAAAGTTAAATGTACCAAGACAGCCATAAAAGGTGATTTGCTAGAGAAAGCGTGGCACACAAGGAATTAAGGGAATAGAAATGGATATGCTCCAAGAAGGATTGTACCAGTAGAGACTCCTACAAATGCCTTAGTTGTTAAGATTTGGATAGGATTGTTGAAGATTGTAGATTCAGCTAAAGAAGTGACCCCACCGACGAGTGCCTAATTGGCCAAATATATCTTAGGTATCATCAATTACACCAAGTTCAACTCTGAGGTACATACTTGCTCTAAAGATTGCTTAAAAGCATATGAAACTCTTCAAAAACAGTATGATCAGACAACGAGATGCTCTTAAAAATCTAATCAAGAAATATAGTCATCAATTATTCTTAGAAAACATTAGAAGCTGAGAATTGTTGTTCATTTAAAAAAATGAAGCACTTTAAAGAGGAAGACATTGCATTATTGAATATGTGTTAAGTATGAAATAATTCTATAACAAGCATAAAAATCAGTTAGCAGAGGTTTAAGAGAAAAAGATGATTTATAAAACTAAAATATAACGTTTTATGAAACTCAACTATATAGCTAACTAAAACATATAAACAGTAAAATAATGATAAACAATTCTGGTGTTGGAATTAACAGTCAAATGAATGAAAAAGAATTGCACGTTATACTCAACGAATAAGGTGAAGTGTTTGAAAGTGAAGTATGATAGATTGTGAATATGAGATAGTAGAAGGTTTATGGAAATCATGCAATTCCCCCTCCTACAACTGTGAACTACATGCACTCAAGACCTGACTTAACCATTGCTGGATAAGATTGATTTCTATCTATAAGACTAATGTGTAGTGAAACTAATTCGTAGTGTACCTAGAATCTGAAGTCAACGTGCATCTATTCCAGTAAGGAACAACCTAAAGATGATAGGGCCTAGTGCTCCTATCATTGAAGAGTGGAGTCCTTGATAGAGTGATGCGATGGATAGTGTTTTTAGACCTAAACATGGATCCAGACAAAACCAAAGATAACTAAAATCAAAATAGTTATAGTCAGAAGAAAATACTAGGAAATCAATTATAACAACACACAAATAGTCCAGCAGAAAACCTTAGGACAAGTATCAGAGTCCTAGATTTGATAAAAGAAGTAAGAATGTGATAATGAACACATAGCACCTCAGGAATGGAATTTGAGTACAATAAGAAAGCTTATTATTGTATGTGGAAGTCTATAACTATTAATCAAGGACTAGTTAACGTAATAGTGAGAAATAAAATGGTAATTGGAACATCAGTGTTGATAATATGATACGGGATAAAGGACCTAAAGGGTTAAATATACCATAAGGAACACATGTCTCCGAGGGTGAATCACCAAAACAAATTTACTCACCCACTACCAAAAAGGAATTTAGTTCCAACAGCAGTTGTAAAAAGTACAGGACAATGTACCGAGTAATAACCTTCTAAGCAAAGCTCATCAAGAGCAACAACATAATTAGAACTGCCAGTCCAGTCTTCATACTAGCAGCCCCTAAAACAAAAGTGAATGAGCATCAACCCATATAATATTCTTATTTAAAGTCACAATCACCAAGTAAATAAGGCCTTAAACTAAAAAACATCAGCTAAAAGACTATAATCTTAAAGAAAAAGTTTAAAACAGCAAGAGTTAACAATGTAAATACTGTGGGAAAGCAGATAGTAAAAGCATGCGGTGGGAAATGGGGAAAAGTATATTACGTCCTCCATCATGGCGGCATTGGAGACCAACAAGAAACGTAAATGACCATATACTCTAAATACAGTAGGATCAAAACATCTTAAAGATTGAAACTAGTTTTGATACCTCAAGGCAGACTCAAGTCCAGTGAAGGCTTGGGCCCCAAGAGTAAACATAATTCTCTTATATTTGAGTGCAGTGTAATCCGACAATAATGCTTTACAGATCAAGGATTTTTTGACAGTGTAATGCTCTAGATCATATGACTGGGAAGCAATACTATCTTACATATTACACCCTCCGACCCATATATTATTGTCCACAATTGACTTTTGGCGGTCATTAACTTACACTTCGACCTTACGTATTATTATTTGGTTGAAAAACATTTTTTGCAAAAAATATAAAAATGGTATAATGTATTGAGTTTTAAATGTATATTCATCGGTATAATTTTCATCAAATATTATATAGCACAAACAAACATATTTAATGTCAAAGTTAAAAAATAAAGACTTCAAAAGTCAATTGTGGACTATAATTATGGGACGGAGGTAGTATCAAGACATTGATGGTGGATTTGTTGCATTTGCAGGAAGTCCTAAAGGAGGTAAAATTACTGGAAAATGTAAAATTAGGACTGGGAAATAAGACTTTGAAGATGTATACTTTGTAAAGGAACTTAAGTTTAATCTTTTCTCTGTCTCACAAATGTGTGACAAGAAAAACAATGTTCTTTTCACTGACACTGAATGTCTTGTTCTATCTCCTGACTTTAAGCTACTTAATGAAAGTCAAGTGTTGCTTAAAGTTCCCAGACATAACAACATGTATAGTTTTGATCTAAAGAATGTTGTTCCTTCAGGAGGTTTGACTTGTTTATTTGCAAAGGCTACAATAGATGAGTCTAATTTATGGCATAGGAGGCTTGGTCATATAAACTTTAAAACTATGAACAAACTTGTGAGGGAAACCTTGTTAGAGGTTTGCCTTCAAAATTCTTTGAAAATGACCATACTTATGTTGCTTGTCAGAAGGGAAAGCAACATAAAGCTTCTTGTAAGACCAAACTTGTGAGCTCTATCAGCCAACCCTTACAAATGTTGCATATGGACTTATTTGGGGCAACATTTGTAAGGAGTATCAATCAAAAGATATATTGCCTTATTGTTACTGATGACTATAGTACGTTTAGTTGGGTTTTCTTTTTGGCCACTAAGGATGAGACTAGTGGGATCCTTAAAACTTTTATTATTGGCATAGAAAACCAAATAAATCATAAGGTTAAAATCATCAGATGTGACAATGGAACTGAGTTTAAAAATAATGACATGAATCAGTTCTGTGGGATGAAAGAGATTAAGAGGGAGTTTGGTATTCACTATTTTATACATATATTTTACCATGAAAAACGAACTCAAAAGACAAAAAACATAATAAAAATTGCAAATATATGTTGTTTTTTTGTTTGTGTATGTGCAGGTACGGATATCAAAAAAGGGCAAAAAATAAAAACGAAGCCGGACGAAACCGAGCACGGGATTAGAAAGAGCGCGATAAGACGAGTCCAGGGGTACTTTCAAATTTTATTAGGCCAGCCCGTAACTAATTTTATGGGTCGGGCCAGCCCATGTTGCTATTAAGCCTTTAAGACAAAACAATATAAATGAAAATTTTGATTTTGAAGAGTTTTTGGTCACGTGACAAGTAAATTAATGAAACTTGCTCATGTGCCAATGCACTAAAAAATTGAAGGACAAATGGCATGTTGCCACGTGGAGATGCTATGTGAAATTTTGAAACTCAATTTGCAAATTGAGTTTTCATATACAATCAAACGGACAGCAACACATGGGATGATTTTTTTATATATAACTTTCAAAGATGACGTCACAACATGTGATCTTAAATTAAATCATATGAGTTCACGTGCCAACGCACTAAGGAAGGATAGGACGAATGAGAGATGGCCACATGGAAAGCTTTTGTATAAATCTCAAAGGGTCAAGTTGCATTTCATGGAATGGAATCAAACGGTTTAAAGTTGCTGCGTTATATTTAAGCAAAAGAAAGGACACGCGTCACTCAAACAGCGGCTGGATCGTTTCTTTGCATACCCACAATCCGTGTGACTCCAAATAATTGCCAATGATTGGCTAATGGAGTATCTCATCATTGGATCAAATTTACAAAAAGACCCCCTTGTACCCCTTTAAATAGAACTCGCCTTCCCTCTAGTTGGGGAGTTTTTTTTCTTTTATTTTTTCTTAGTTTAGATTTAGTATTTTTAGCTTATTTCTTTTTTGTAAAAGCTTATTTTATTTTTTTTGCTTATTGTACTCAGCTCTTGTCTCAAACTTTTTAATATGATGTAATAGATTTGGTTTAAAGTTGATTATATATCTCGGTTTGCTTAAATCACTTGTTTTCTTTTCTTTTTCATGTGGGCTTATTCTCAAATAAGCTGTGTGAGCTTATCTACTTTTCAGCTTAAGTTTCTGTTTCGATTAAGCTTCTTGTTAGTTTAATCATTTGGATCTAAGCTCATATGTGCAAATAAGTTTAGTTGTTCTAATTTTGATTTTAGTATTGTTAAGTGAATCGGTTATGCTTATTTAGATCTCATTCAAGTTTAAATGGTTTATCATTAATGTTTCGATGTTAGCTCGTTTGGTTCGTTGGCTTATTTTGTGGCTATATTTTGGATCTCGATTAGCTTATTTGTACCGTACTTAGTTTTGTTCAATGCTTATACTATTTTAAGTTTTAGTTTGCAAAACAGTTTCTAGTTAAAATATGATATTAGTTTAAATCTAGTTAAAATTAGTTCGTTAGTTAAAATTTGCTTATACTCTTATTTTTGTTCAACTGTTGGGCGTTTTGTTTGATCATTAATTGGGCTTTCGATTGGTTAGTGGTAGAATTCATCTAATTGGGCCTCGATGGGATACCTTTAGGCTACGTTAGGATTAACAAAAAAATTATTAATTAACTTTTAGGTCCACATTTGATTTGTATTAATTTTGGCCACATCTGGGTTTGAATTTAATTTCTTTAAAATTGATTCTTTGGGCCTTAGTATGTCATTTAGGCCACGTTTAGTTTAAATTTAAATTGGGACATAGTTTGAATTTAGACTTACGTTTGTTTTTTTTAACTTGTATCTAGTATGATTTGTTTAATAATAACAGTTTGTTATTTCATTTTGATTTTGGTACCGGTCATCTCATGAC
>BQNB010062755.1:6757-31818 GCA_026074375.1 Tanacetum coccineum
ATCCTTCATTTGGTGTATTCATAGATGTAAAAAGTTTTTTAGTTAGGTAGATTGGCTTAAAAACCCGCATGTTACTTTGTAATTTCTAGCTTCTTGCTAGTCTTTTTGTTTCAATAAAATCCGCTGTTCAAAAAAAAAATATATGTCAGCTTCATACTAAGCAAACAAAAAACAGCTTAATAAATCAAAAAGATTCATACACCTTCTCTTGAAGTAGTAAAAGGGGTCTATCATCAGGGTCTAGTAACAACCGTTTGCGATGGAAGGTTGTGTCGGCTGGTTTTACTCTGAACAAAATCTTGTGATCAATATCAGCGATCAGAAGGTTCCCTGGCGCATGTGTTTCGACTATAAGCTCAAGTTGAGATGGTGCAACAAACTCAGGCCCTATAACTGAAATCGGAAGGCTTGCAGGTTGAGCCATGATCATCACACATAAAAATATCATCATCGTTTAACACTATATATACATATAGAAAGACTTTAAGTAACGTTGTTGACCAATTCAATATTCTTTATGGTCGTTAGCTAGAGACCTCAAAAGTCTCGATGGTAGTGTGGTGGAAACAACCTGCTTGTTGAACTCATTTAAGAGGCTAAGATATAATTTTCCTTCTTTGTGGGCCGGGACTGCTCATTATATAATCTCCTATTATATAAAAATGGGTAATGTTATTCGTACCCCTTAGCTCACAAAAGCTATATGTTTTGTATCTTTTATACCCTTTTGTCTTCTGTTTAAATAGTACAACACAGTTTTTTTATTAGTCTCTTTTTTGTATTTTTTGATAATTTAATACTTTTTAAACTTTATATATTTTGTTCTATACTTTCCGTTTCACAGTTTTATAATATAAACAAAATTATTAAAATAAAAAAAAAATAAAAAAAGTTTAATTTTACAACTTGTCTTAACAACGTGCATATATTGTATTAGGTTTTCAAATTGATACTGCCGTGTACGTGATAGTTTTCGACCATCACCATGAATTATTCATGGCTATTTAGAAGAGTTAGACCAAATAGATCCCCGAGGCAAGTTTTCTTGCGACATACGTTCTCTAATGATCAAAATCTAAAATCCTTTCGTTTGGAATTAGAATTTAAAAGAGTATTGTTTTATCTGAGTCATACATAACCAATTATATATATAATCATTAGAGATGTTATTTACTGTTCACGTTAACAACTGTTCATGGCCCAGCCCACCCATCTTAACCCAGTCCATCGTCATTCGGCTTATATCAGATCCATTCCCTCACCTTATTATTAGGTCGACCATACTAGAGCTATCGTCAAACTTCATCTGCGTCCGAAATCTCATCAACCCTAACATAGGCAATTTGCGTTGTAGGTTTTAGTTGTGGTTTCACTGTTCTCTAGAATTTACTCAGTCTAAGAAGCTGTCATCCCCAGCGAACAACGACAACATCTTCACTTCGGCACCTATGATACATCATCAGAAAATGTTAATTAAGGTGAACAATCACTTTTCAGTTTTAGGACTTTTTTTAATTGGTATTTTTAAGATAAATTGACTACGGGCCATTTCCTTATTGTTGAAAAATCAATCCACGGGAAAAAATCCATGTGATATAGGCTAAGTTTTAGTTGATTGAGGTGATGTGAAAACATATCTTATTTGATTCTATATTTGTTATTGCAGTGATGACGACTGTCTGCGTGTACATGTTTCGTGCCCATTATATACCAACGCCGGTATTCTGGCGAGGTAGCTTGACCTGGGTTATCGTTGCAGCCAAGAATGCCATCATCATGGCGAGGTAACTTGACCCATGTTACGGTTGCAGCCAAGAATGGTGTTTAGTTTGCGCAAACGATGCCGTTTTACGTCGCTCTCGTTTCTTTTTTGGCTGAGTATATTTATAATGCTGTAGGGTGCGTTTTATTTGGTAGGGATGATGCGAAAAGTGGAAGGATGGTAGAGAATGAGAATCACTTACGCTCGGCAGCCTCCACAAGCAACATCCACAGGCGCACCCATGGTGTAGACTAATGCAAAAGCAATTTACTACGTGTCTATTGAAATGTTGCGCTGACTGTGAAAAAGGGTATGCATAAGCCTAATATTAGATAAAATACCGCTGGCGATGATGATACTTTCATGTTAATTGCGCGTTGTTTACCGACACCTGTATGTTGGCTGGGAGGTCACACCGAGTGGGTGATTGCAGCAATGTCGGGCGTTTGGTCCCACTACTTTATTCATAAATCTGAGCCTCAATTCTTATTATTATACATACGCTGATTTACGGATCGATACAATGTCGTTTAACATGGGCTTAAGACGATGCACCAACCAAACCACATTGCATCATTTCACTAAGGTTTATCGCCGTTTTCCCAACTATTCTTTTGGCGAATATAAAGGATTGCGCCATTGCGGACATGAGGCATGAAACTCCCTAGTAATATAGTACTTTGATTAACTAATACCACATATAATTCTATATAGATACATCACCATCTAATCATTTTAGTGAAATCATATTTATAAAGTAAAAACGTTTATAAGTATACTTTAGTAAAACTGGCGTAACTTTCTTGTTTTTAGTCCGTTTCTTTCGTTTCTTACGTTCACGCCTTCGTATTAAGACGAGTTATCAAAATATAACATTTTCAAAATTTGAGTTTTTCTGATGAATAGTGATTTTACTGTTCATAACAGTTATATATTTATTTTTATAGATTTAGTTATCGTAAATCTCGTAAATGTCGTAACTTATTCGTTTTAACTCCGTTTTTAGCGATTCTTTCGAGTACGTTCTCGTATTTAAAAGTTTTATCATATTAATGATGTTTTAAAAATATAAGTTTCTGTGGTGAATAGTAATTTTTATAAAAATAGTTTTATAAAAGTATATATTTAACGTAAACTTGAAATCGTCGTATCTTTTTCGTTATAAATCGGTTTTTCGAGTTTCTTATCATTTTGGAATCGTCATGAGGTGTATTATCTTTATAAAATGTAAAACCTACTGTCTAAAACACGAATTAAAACAGCCCACAAATGTCTTTAACCTCACATGAAATCATAAACTTTCCTTAATTAAACTCTTAATTACAAGTTTATGTACATACTTTTTATACTTTCACAAACATGTTACCACACTTATAATCTCATTATTCCATGATATTACCAATCACATATCATATGAAAAAGTGTTAAAAATCATAATCACAAGTAAGTTATCCATTTAACATGTTTAAAAGCCCTAAATGGTGATTTCACTATATAGAGTTCATATATGCATAAAATAACAAATGTAAGTTTATAAAGAGTTTTAAATAACCTTAATGAGATGTAGTATGATGAAGTAACAAATCCAAACCCTTGTTTAGATTTTAAACAAAAGCTTACATTCTTTAAAACCCTAGTTTTCCAAGGAAAACTTTATCTTATAAATACTTGCTTACACCTTTCAATGGCTTAACCAATACTTTAAAACCTCTTAGTATATCTTAGGAATGATGTGTAAATGTTGTAAATAAAATTTTGAATGGATTTGGTAGAGTGTTTATGTGTGCCATGGGTATAGAGAGGAAAACAAAGAGATTGTGTGAAATTTTTGGTAAAGAAATGAGTGTGTTGTGTTTAGCTAAGTCTTGGTGTGGTGTAATATGCTAGAAAAAGCCCTTATATATCTAAAAGATCTAGTCAAGAACACTTAGAGTTAAAAAACATTGGAAGTCTTTGTCTTTGTATCAAAAAGAAAGGTTAATCCCTATGGGTTTAAGGAATTGAGTTTATTTGGTTCCCATAAAAGATGTGTTCCCATGAAATCAAGGTAATGTTTAGCTAGTTCTTTATTTGCCAAAATGATGAAACTGAAAGTATATATGATAATGTGTATAAGTCTGTTAGTTTTATTAATACCTAATGATAACTTTGTAAAGTGTTGTATTTGTCTATTTGTTTAGTGTAAGATTCGGGCTCATAGTGATGAATTGAGGTAAAGTTTTATAAAACTTTTAAGATTTTAGATATAACTATAGGTACTTTATTTGTGTGAAACGTAAGAGAAAAGTTTGGTGAGATTCTGAGATTATACCTCAAACGTAATTATCGCGAACGTAAATTTTACGCAACCTTAAAAATATAATATAAATAGGTTAACAGGTTGGCGATCGGATTTATGTTTAGACTACAACAATATATCTCGAACATGGTTAACCGGTTCAAGCCTAGCGGAACTAATTGGGAGATATGTACGCGAAAGTGCTTAATAACGCTGAGGAGAAGGGTAGAAAAATGGAACCCTAACACCCGACAATTCTAGATACTGTTCATATATACCTATTTTATCTTTCAGAAGTTTGTTCATAGTCATAGTGGAAGGAGGGACCCAAGGATGAAGGTACAAAGGAATGGCGTATTCTTTAACAAGACTGTTAACTTCATCGATAGTCAGGATGGAAGTATAGATGTGCATGTCAAATTTGGGAACGACAGGATCACCGGCAGGTTGAGATCCGAAAGACATGTGGTGCAAGGGAAAGGGAAGATCAAAAGAATAAACGTTAGAAGGACGAAACACACTTAAAGAAAGAAGAATCCGAAGGAAGGGCCTAGAGAGAATTTCAGTAAAGAAGGTAAAACTGTAAAAAGAGGCGAGTGAGATATTTATAAGGGAGTAAGTAGGAAACTGAAGCACCACGATGTGACAGTAACTGAAGTGGCAAGATCTCGACCATATAAAGATGATGCGTGGCTACACGTGGCACAATCATAGATACCAAGGTAGAAACCCTACCCCTTTCTCGAGCCTAGCCCAACAGTGATGAAGAGAGGCCCAACACGTTTACCTATCGGCACCCCCCCCAAAAAAAAAACCATAAAGTACACATATAGGGAACAACTAGAACAAATTAAGTATTACGCGACCACCCAATAGCTGATCACATGATACTGGGGGGACATGCCGACGGAGGTACCCGGAAGACGTACACGGAAGATGTACCCGGAAGGTTTACCGATGGAATATCCGGAAGATATACCCGGAGCATCCCACACACTACTCGTTCCCCGATTTCACGGGATTGTGACCCTAAAGTACATCTGACACCTGACAAGAGTCCTAGGTATAGCTCAAGGCTCCATGCTCTACAGTGCAAGCACAATACAAGAACAGTACTTTGATATTGTTCCTCAAACGGGTATAAATACCTCTCATTTATTCACATACAAGCAGCATTAACTGCACTCTCAACTACATTTATTCATATAACCTGAAAAGCTTGCCATAAGTGTGACGTGAATCGACCATCACGGTCTGAAATGATTGATACCGGCACACCATGTCTCGCTACAATCTCATTGGTATAAATCTTTGCTAATTTCTCCGTCTTGTAGTCTTCACGAATAGGTAAGAAGTGAGCCGACTTGGTCAATCTATCCACAACGACCCAAATCGTATCATGCCCACTGCTACTTTTAGGCAACTTTGTGACAAAGTCCATCGTTATCTTTTCCCATTTCCACTCAGGAATTTCTGGTTGTTGAAGAAATCCTGAGGGTTTCTGATGTTCGGCTTTAATCTTAGAGCACGTAAGACATCTGCTAACGTACTCAGCAATGTCTCTCTTCATACCAGGCCACCAATACAAGTCTCTCAGATCATAGTACATCTTATCCGCACCCGGATGTACTGAATATCTAGAAGTATGAGCTTCATCCATGATCAATTTCCTTACACCACCAACTGATGGAATCCAGATACGATCAAAGAAGTAAATTTCACCATCATCTCGTTGCTCAAAGTGTCTTTCTAATCCCCTTAGCCATTCAGTTGGGGCTTTGAGATCCTTGGAAGCTTCGCTCTGTGCTTCCAAAATCTTAGTCTTAAGTCCAGAATGAATAGTAATACTCATAGCACGTACTCGTCTTGGCTTGAGTCTTTCTTTCCTGCTCAAGGCATCTGCCACCACGTTCGCCTTGCCCGGGTGGTATTTGATCTCACACTCGTAGTCACTGAGTAGCTCGATCCACCGCCTTTGGCGCATATTTAAATCCTTCTGGTCAAACATTTCCTTATCAGATACATCAGCGGCACAAAAGTTTTCTCTATCCACTTTTTCACCCT
Source organism: Tanacetum coccineum (assembly GCA_026074375.1). NCBI lineage: Eukaryota > Viridiplantae > Streptophyta > Magnoliopsida > Asterales > Asteraceae > Tanacetum > Tanacetum coccineum. The sequence continues at coordinate 12,862 of BQNB010062755.1, forward strand.
CATGCCCTCTCACTTTTCACTCACATTAATGAAATCATCCTCATTGTCAAACCAATTTTTTATTACTCCCTTTGTCCTATTTTTATTGTTCACGTTTTCTTTTTAGGATGTCACAATTTAATTGTCCACTACTAAATATAGATAGATAAGTTTGATCAAGTTTACTATATTACCCTTGTTTGAAATTTTTATTACAAACTTTAAAGAAGACTTTAATTAATTAGCTAAGGGTAAAACTGTCATTCTGTCAAAAAGTAAGAAAGAGAAAGCTGTAATAAATGCAATTTTCTTAAACTATGTGTTTTTTGTCGGGAGACAATAATTTTAGGACGGAGGGAGTACAAACTAATACTTTTATTATTCAAAAATTAAAAAACATTACATGAATAATGAAAAACGTAAACGTACGAAATTAAAACCTGAACATTCAGAAACTACAAATAAAAAACATTACTTTCAAGCTACATTTTTCTTGCCCTCACATATAAAACACTAAACACACATAGAGACACACCACATACTTGCATTTATTTCTTCTTTCTTCATTTTTTTTCTCTAACCTATAACACACCATAATGAGCAACTGCCTCGACTATCATGAATGGAAACATCAGTTATTAATGGAACGTACAGGAGATTCATGGAAGTGATATTGCAAAATAACTAAACGGGTAAGTTTTATATTCTTCCAGAACTTTAAAGTATTATATTATTTGTTAACTTCAATTGTTTTTATCTTTTTCGCATGTTAACGTGTGTTCTCAATTCTCATAATAGGTAACGGTGAGTAGAAAAATGACACCATGGGAACATACACCACATCTCGCTCACTAAAAAAAAACCAGTTGCCTCTGCAATTTACCAAAATTGTGTATATCTTTCGGTGGTTTAGGTGGTTTCATGTAGTCCAAGCTTGGTTTTTCGTTCTTGTTGATGGTTTCGGTTATCAAGGAACTTGTAATCTCTACTTCTCTACTATTTGGGACTATATTATTACTAGCACTTGAAGTTCTTTAAGCTGGTTCGACAATTCTAACATTTCTGAAGGGGCTAACCGGTATGGAGATCTAACAATTGCGATGCGCCTGGAATCAGATCAATGTGAAATTCTATCTCTCGCACATGAGGGTAAAAAAAACCCTTAACAGATCGTCTAAATACTCAGGGAGTCTCGGAAAACACGTATGTCATCAAGCTTTTTCTCATCAGCCTTGATACATGCAAGTGAACGAAGATCCTTTTCCGGCCTCTCGCCTTGAACTTCAAGAATCTTGCCATTCGAAGAGGAATACGGACAATCTTCTCATAACAATCGATGAGAGCTCGGTGATATGCCAACCAATCCATTCCAATGATAACATCAAAGCTTCCTAGCCGGGTTGGCAACAAGTCTATTTTGAACGCGTGATTTAACAAGACTAAGGTGCAACTACGTAAAATGGTATTGGTGCTAACGAGACATTTTCGTCCGCTCTTTAACTCTACTCCGTAGCTTAGTGTTTAGAGTAGGCAGGGGTAATATATAAATGTCTACAACGCAGATAAAAGTTACAAAACTCGCTCTCAGCACCAGAATCATAGAGATATACAAGGGTAGTTGGATCGAATTATGATGAATACGTACCCGTGACACATAGGATTCTGCTGTGGATTTTCAACCACAACGTAAGCTCTCCACGAGCTCCATCATTTTGCCGGGTTCCATGCTTATCGGACATTTATCTTGAAATGTACTTTCTCTCCACACCCGAAACATATCACATTTCGCAGGGAGTCAATTTATTGCACCCTGAAAGCCTAGTTCTACACAAATCCTCTCCAGGTGCCAAATCTTTAGCATCTCGGACACTTTTGAGGACACGGTCATGATGATGTAAGTTGCACGATTACATTTTGGTAAATTTCCAGCAATAATCTTTCTCCAGCTGGAGGTTTTATGTTGCTAGCATAGGCCCTGACATTTTCCTGTATATGTTTTGTTGCTGGTGTGATGTTGTTTCGGTTGCGGTTATTGTTGTTGTTGTGGTTGTTGTTGTGTTATGGTTATTGTTATTGTTGTGTCTATGGTTGTCTTCCCCCATTTCTTTATTGCTTTTCCACGTTCTTGCAGCCCTACCTGAATGCTTGATCGACCACTGTGTCACAGCCCTATGTTGATTGCCTCGTGCAAGGCGGCATGCTTTGAAGAAGTGATGTTTCCTTTTGATTCATTTCAGGAAACCCACGATTATACCTTCAATCTTCTTCTTTTATGTATGGCCAACAATTCATGGGACACATCACGGGCCAGTTGTTGGAAACTGATTGTTGATAAGCTTCAATCTCATCTCCTTTCAGAGTCAGAGTCCAAGCTCTTGTTCCTTTCTTGGATTTAAGTTTGCTGGGCAGTGATCAGTGGTATCATAGCTTTACGTTGCCTCCAGGGGATCTGATTAGCATTAACAGCTAAGTCCTAAAGTCTGAACATTTTTCGTTTCCACCCAAGGTCAGAGACGACCTCGAAAAGTATGCACATAGCGACACTTCATTTTGTCATCTTCAGCACATTTGCAAATTTCAAACACTTGCTCCATCTTTTCGAACCAACGTTTCAGTCCGACTACACCTTCAGTCCCCTTGAAAGAGTAAGGCTTGCCATTCATAAATGTCTTATATGAACATCCATGCATCTCTGGTACACTGTTCCTCAGTATTGGTTGATCCGGATCACCAGTATTGTTTTGAGTCTGTCTTAGTTTTTCATATTTTTCACTTGGATTGGCCACACGATTTTCAACTATCTTCCTAATAGTTCTTCTTAAATCTCCAGGGCGGCATGATTTCTTGGCCAACACAAGTAACACAATTCGTGAGATTTGATAAAGGTATGCAGAGTTTAGGCATCATGGTAATAATGGAGAATGATGTATGTAGTAATTATTAAATTAATCAGATAGTTGATATTTATATTATTGACGATAGAAATAGATATTTGATATGTCAGAAGATAGACGTAAGAGATCGAATTTAAACCAAGTATTATATATATAAGATTTATATATATAATGCAATAATGACAATCAGAAAAGTAAGTTAGGATCAGGGAATTACTGCGCGCGTGGATATCGGATAGGATGAAGGATTCTGTATTTTAAAAATGAAAGAATAGGAAAACCTTTAAAACTTTGTGGTTATAGACTAGGTTTTGATATCGACCCAGTTCCTTTAACCTTGCTCTTGGTCCATCTGTAAACACCCAAAAATCTGGTATAGCAGCGGGGACATGGGAACATTGGTGTTGATATTCAAAGTACAACAATCAGGAATATAGGAAACGACCATAAATGGACGTTTAAGACAAGATTTTCATGTGATGACCATAGCAATAATATCAGAGTTCATTACTTAGGTCACATAAGATTTTAAAAGGTTTAATAAATCTTCGTAATTAAACATGCTTCATTATACAAAAAGATGATTATAGTTTTTAAAGATATTATAAAGTTGCAATAAAACTTTTGATTAAACACACAGAATCACGTCTTATGATGTCCGCACGGCTTCACCGTCCTATCTTCAAACTCTAGGACCTGATTTTACATGCTAAATAGTCTACACAAAGGTTGTGTGAAAATCATAGGTTTATCAGTAACAAGGGTGGACCACAAGATCGAATCAATAGTAGACTCTGAAAACAATTCAGAAGTCCAAAACGTTATTATTGCACTAAGCTCATGACACCGAAGCCTTAACTAGATTTGTGCCCCAATCAGAATATAGGATGCTTGCCAACAACCTAACATCTCTCAATGTTAAATGCACCCGATCAAACTAGTGACCCAAGTAAGGGTGGGGGTTGTTAGTCCCGATAGATTATACATATACACCAGCGCTCACTATATAGCAATACGGTTCATGATAATAGGGGACTTCACGGCAATAATGTATACTTAGGCATTAATAATCGCAGTAATATGGCATAGATACACTTTGTGTAAAACTCTTGTGGTCCCAATTGTAAAACAAGCAATGTAATTCCCCCGTAGATTTTGTAAAATACATTGTTGAAATGGGGGCGTTTGTACTCACTTGTGAATGGAAATCAACAGTATTCACGATAGAATATGCAGTCAAGGAAAATGACGGAATGCAAATAATCCAATATTGGTCGTTATTAAATACCAGTACTTGAATCTAATCTTATAGTTGTTATTTTAGTTACTATCTGTTCAGGGATATCTATTAAAGAGGTCATGACATGACGTTCGAGGAGTTAGGACACTTTAAATCGTAAATCCAACAACTCGTCGATACGCCATCCGAAGAGGCCTCATTATGAAACTCCCTAGTAATATAGTACTTTGATAACCACATAATATTCTATATAGCTTAATCACCAACTAATGGTTTTGGTTTAAAATTGTGTTTTAACAAGGGTTAAAACGTTTATAAATTATCGTTTTAGTAAAACTGGCGGTAATTCGGTTTGTTTTAACCCGATTCTCGCGTTTCTTATGCCCATCTTTTCGTATCAAGACGAGTTATCATAAATTGACATTTTTGAATTTCGGACCTACTGGTGAACAGTAAAAATTACTGTTCACAATCTGACCTCTATGGTCTTTTTTTATGATTTAATTGTCGTTTTAAAACCGGTTAGGTAAACGTCGTATTTTATTCGTTATAGCTCTGTTTTTAATGATTCTTTCGAGGACGTTCTCGTATTTGAAAGTTCTATATTTTTATGAGGTTTACAAAAATATAACTTTCTGTCATGAAGTAGTACTCTTTTATTTTATAAAAAGTATTAATTGTTGTAAAACTCGCGAATTATAACGCGTTGCTTATTAATTGAAAAAATTACGATTTCTTATCATTTTGGGTAATCTAAAAATGTTGTATTATTTATTAAAATATCATCACTTGCTTGTTTTTATATTTTTATAAAAATGTTTTTATAAAAAAATTTTCTTACGACTTCGTTTATTAACGTTTATAACTCGTTTTTTTTTTTTTTAAACGTAACTTTTTGCGTTATTTTTATCTTTATTTTTTTTTTTTTTTGTAATCGTTTTAACAAGTTTCTTAACTTTTCGGGAATCGTCGTGAATTGTTGTTATCTTATAAAAATTTAAAGATATGAGAATGTCATCAAATTTTCGTATTTTGGACCAGAATGTTTGCTTGAGTTAGTTGAGTCATATTTGATTTTTTTTATACTTTGTTACTTTTTATTTTACATATAGTCTATATATCATTATTTTTAATCATACATATATGATGTGTCACTTTGTCCATAATAGTCCTTATAGTTACAAGTTACCCAAGGTTTATTAATTCATGATACACTTAAAAATCATAAAATTTACTTAAGAATTCTCTAATTTACTAGTTTCCAATAATCATTTTCATACATAACCAAATGTGTACAAGTGTATTTATTTCCATATGACTTATTTATAGTGTTCTTTTTAACATGATTAAAAGTCCATTTTCAATATTAACTTGTCTTTTGTATTACTTTCTCTGAAACATTTTATGAAGTATTATAAACCTATTTACCCATTAATCATGTTACACCAAAACAATATGATAAACATTTTCTCAATCCTTTTTAACATATTGTAAGTTAGTAATAACACCACATGTATTTAAGTGTTGTAAAATGATCATTTCAAGTATATACTTCTTTTCATGAATAAAACATAAATGGTGATTTAAGCTAAACATAGAATATCATATGCATAATAATGAAAAGTTCATTAGCAAATAAAGAGTTTAATTGTGACCTTAAGGAAGATTGATGATGATGATGTTACAAAGTGCCTAAACCCTTGTTTTAGGCCACAAAACCAAAATTGCACTTAATAAAATCCTTAGCTTTCCTTAACTAAACCCTAGCTTCCTTTTCTTGATTATAACTTGGAATAAGGTTAAAAACCAATGCTTCAAATGTCTTAGTACATTTAGGATATGTGTATATAGAAGTGTAAGGGTTTGTAGATAATTTTGTATGGATTTGGTAGGGTGGTGTTTTGTGAGCCGTAGCATTATAGAGGTGGCAAGGAAAAGATGGTTTTGTTTGATTTTCTAGTTAAGTGGTTATTGTTATGAGTTCTACTTACTCAGATATTCGCAATGTTATAAGATAATAGTTGACTAAAAAGGGGCAGTAGTTTGTCAAGGACATAGGATGGTCTTTAGGATGGGTCTTTAGTAAAAGTAAGTTAGATGGTGCTTTGTCATTAATGATAATGTAAGGTGTTCATTTTGACCAAGTTGTAGTGTTCTTTATTTTTTCATGTAATAACCTTGTATATAATGCTAAGTTTTCGCCATTAGTGAGATATTATATGATTATTTGATGTAAAATTTTATGTATTGGTATAAAAGTGGGTATTTGTTGAGGTAGAAAGTTTTTGTGGTTTCCGGGAGTGCCTAAACGAATTTATCGCGAAACGTATACTCTTAACGTATCGATAAATATTAATATGAAACAAAGTTAATAATTATCTTAAATAATTATATAACCGGCTTAATGTAAACATTTAATTGTTTGATACCCGTTTACATTGAACGCTAATTTTTGGCGTACGCGATTTAACGTATCGATTAAAATTAAAAACGAACGCGTATGGAAAAAAAATATAGTGAATTTAAATAGCATTGTAAATGACCTGAAAATACGGAATGTTACAGTTCTTGCGTCTTCTTAGGAACTTATAGAGCAGAGATTTGCTGCTATGGTGGGTTATAGAAAGAAGAAGTGGGGGATGAGTTAGAATGAAGGGTTATGAGCCCTATTTATACTCGATCAAGACCTTGGAGGCTAAGGAGTATTTATGCTCTAATCTTGGACATGTGTATTAGCTAGAGATTGATGTGGAGAGGCTAGAAGATGAATATTGTAAGCTAGAACTAGCATGGTGATGTGTTTGCCCCTTTGTTGTGCCGCGGCTAGAGTAAGCAACAAAGGAGATATTTTAGAGCCTTGGTAACCAAGGAGAAGGCTTGTCTTGAGGTGTGTATAGCAGATTTGCTCCCTGAAGGTTCATGGTCATCAAGGTGTTTGATCACATGGTTGATTGATAAATGGGTCAAAATAAGCCAAAAATGGGTCGCGGGTTTATTAGGGCTCGAATATGGTTTTTGATACTTATTTTTCATGTTCATTTGCTTGGAAATGATAGATTAAGGATCTTAAGACTTGTATTAGGAGTTATTAACAAGATTTGATTAGTGGTTCGGGTTTAAAATGGGCGAAAATGAGTAGAATAAGTCACGGGTTCGAATAGTACGGGTTTAGGGTTTTCTTGGTTCTTTTTCGTGTACATTGGAGAAATAAGGGTGGATTAATGATCTTAAGGATTATATTAAACTTTCTTGGTTCTTTTTCATAATTTGGTTAATAGTTCGTGATTAAAATGGGTAAAAATAAGCAAATGGGTCGTGATTTGTAATTAGGGTTCGTTTAGGGTTTCTAGGTTTCATTTCATGAAATGTCCTTTTTCGTCACATCCGAAACAAGTGACATCACTTCCCTGTCCTCCTTGGCTTCCGGGTCCTCTTTGGCTTGCGGGACGAGGTGGGGCTCGACAGTCCTTGACCTTATGCCCTGCCCTTCCACAATTGTGACATGTAGGAGGGCATGCGTCAGTGTGGTATCGTCCATACTTCCCGCAGTAAGGTAATTTGCCAGCGTAAGAACCTTGCCCAGCTGTAAACACCCTTGCTGTCTCTGGACGTTTATTCGGATTTGAGATACTAGTGGTGTTGGGGTTGTTGTTGTTGTAGTGGTTTCCGTTCCATTTTCGCTTGTCACCAGAGTTTTCTCCTAACTCTTGGACTACTTGGTACATCAACCCCTTGAGCCATTTCAATCTCTTCATGTAAATCTACTGGTTTGGATCTTTATCTTTTAACTTGACTAATCCCACATAACGATCCGCGAGGTTACATTACCCTTGTTGTCAAATGTTGACCTTAATGTAATGTTCCAATAACCGGTCGGTGTTGGGTACCATTTCAGGGCATAAGAGGATGAGTTCTTGGCAACGTTGATTGTAGGCGGTAAGGTTTGTGCCTTTTACTTTTAAATTCCACAGTTCGTTTTCCATTTGTTTGACTTCATTTCGAGGACAGTACTTCCGGATGAACATGGCCTTGAAATCACTCCAAGGTGTTGCATGAGCGGTATCGAGATTAACAGAACGAACATACACGTTCCACCAAGTTAAAGCACCATCTAGCAGTGTGCCTGTAAGACAAACTTAACTCTGTCCACCTTCTGAATGTTGCTAATCCATAATTGAGATTCTAGTTTCTCAAACCATGGGAGTCTTTAAGCCTACTGCACTTCAGTACCAAAAAGTTTTCATGCATGAACTGCACAAGAAATTCTTTGTAGTTTCATTGCCATATTCTGGAAGAGTTGGATCCTAGGTTGGTCTCTTCTTGAGTGCTTGCAGAATGAGTCACAGCGGCAGCTGCGAGTGCTTTAGCTACTCATGTGGCAATGTGCTGGTTGAGAATCTGAGTGTCAATGCCACTATTGATGTCCACGTTGTTTCGGTTGGTCGAACGGTTGACTAAGAGGGTTCCGGCGGACAGCTTGGGCGTCGTCCGGGTGCCATTTTCTATAAGAGGGACATGGAAATGATCAGTTATTGACATGTACGAAAATTATATGCGTAAAGAATAGTCACGTTACTACAAATGGCATGTCTTTTGAAATCAAATACTATTATTCTTCGCAGAAACACAGATAATCTTTCTGAACGAGTAAGGTGATATTAGTTCATAGCCGTGACAAAACCATAGCTTATTTGGGTTGTACAAAAGACAGAAAATAAACGAGTTGTTACGGTTTATATTCGCTAGACCACTTCCTCGAGTGCCTCTTTCCTCTTCTATCGTGCTTCCTCCTGAGCATTACTAGCACGATCCTCCGCATTCTCACATACTTGTCTAAGCTGAGTAATTAGTTTGTCCACAGATAGCGTATCCAACGAACTTTCCTCAACCGGGGGTTTACATTCCACAGTGTTATGAAGGCTTCTAAACTCCTAAAACAAGCATTGGGGTATCGGGTTCCATGTCCTCGAGAATGGTATACAACTATCCTCTAAGGCGCGTCGTGCATACGGTCAAGATTGTCTCAAGAACAGGCACCGAACCTTGACCAGTTTCTGTCCCGTAGGTAGTTAGAGGCTTTTCTCTCCGTGGGGGGGTTCCATTTTAGCAATTCATACGCTGGGTAAAGCAGTCATCGAAAGAGTGGGGTATGATGGTGAGGGTGGTGGAGTTCAAGTTGATAATCATCAAGGTTAATAGCAGAAATCCTAGCACGTTCAGCAAGATTTGGCTCAATGGGTAAAACAGATATACGAGCAGTACGTCTGATAGTTGGGGAAAATGATGGTATGGATGGCAAAATAAGTAATCCGAGAGTAGGACGTCCCCTGTGATACACCCGAGGGAGTGTGTCAGGGAGTCTGGGAGGTACCAGTGTAGTGTTATCGGTGTGTCTCAATTCATCTGAGTTCGACATGTCGCTGAGAACAGAAAATATGAAATATGGATATAGATATATCTTCAAATACGCATAGTTTAGCCTGTTTAATACAATGTAGCCCATATTACATTATGTATATGTTTAATAACATGATAACCCATTTTAAGTATATGTATCTTTCTAATAAGTCTATTTTCACATGTTAGCACATTTTTAATATATATGTACTCCCTTGATTGTTGATTCCTATGTACCCCATATTGAGAAACCAGCAATGACAAACAATAGAAGCATAATAAGCATGTTAAGCAGATAAGTAGTTATAGTCTAGTGCTACCTAATGCAACCTAGTTCTCTATAACTCAGAGCTCTGATACCAATCTGTCACACCCCCAAAATATCAGAGTATAATGGCAGCCGAGGGCGTGTGACTTCATGATTATCATACTTCTAAGCAATACAAAAGACCTATATGAGACGTTTTAAGGAAAAATTTGATAACTTTGAATTAGGAAATAATAAATTGTTTAACATTCAGCGGAAGCATAAAATGACAATATGACATCGTTTTTAAATAGTACAAGTGATCTTTAGATAACGGAAAATGACTGCATGCATGAGATTCTTAGCATCTTGTTCTTAACAACTGAGAAAACATTGCTAAAGTGTCAACATAAAGTTGGTGAGTTCATAGGTTTGTTTAAGCAGAAAAATATAGTGTTTATGAATCACAAGATTTCATCTACATATGACAATATAACAGATACAAAGTCATATAAATTGCATTACTATTGTCTAAGCTCATGACACCGAAGCGTTAACATATACCAACAATGAATGAATGCCCTTGCAGGTGTCTAACCCGGGACACCCGTAATCTGACTCAAATGAAACTGTGTTTGCTTGACTAATGTCAGTCCAAGACAAACAGGGACGTCAATCCCGATAGATCTATCCATAACATTCGCGCTTACAAGGAATTAACGGTTCATGATAAATCGGGCAAATAGCAACTTGGGTTAAATCGGGACTTAGACCAATCAGTAATGAGTAATTGTACTTGTATTCACACGTTTGAAATAAGCAATGTTCTCACCCCAAAAGATGATTTAAAACAGTAGAGTAGGGGCTATGAAAACTCACCTTGACAGTTAATCGTCGGAGATTGAAAAATGGATTAAAGCACGTCAGATAGCGACTCAGTCAAACACCTAAGTAATTATGACAAATCTGAGTTTACATTCTAAAACTTAATGTATGCAACGAATTATGCAAATGGTCAAAAGGCATGGTCGTTATGAGGTAACGTTTTATGTTTTCAAAATGTTATTTAAACCGTTGGCTCTATGGATGACTTTACGATTATAAGTATCTATACAGGAAATTATACTATTACGCGTCGTAGTTTATATTCACGAGTCCATGTGATCTAACGAAAATATAAACGTTATTTGTAGGTTACTAGGTTTATATTTATCGCGTTTATTCATTTACAAACGAATAAACTTCTAAATATTTTTAGCATCAAAGGATTTATATTAACCGCGTTTAACTCATTTATACGTTATAAATTAATTTCGTCGCTACTATTTTTATTTCACCGAAAATCGTTGTTTTTATAGTTTTCTAACTTTGTGATTAAATCCCGTTTCACTAACGAGTTCACCCTTTTTCGTTTGAGTCTTGACACGGGACGACCCCAAAGACTCAAATAAACATGCACGTACCCATGCTTCCTTTTGTCTAAATTTCACTAGTTAAATTCCTTGCAAGTTGTTACATATCACATGCATTATTCTATACAAATATAAGATGATTACATGGCCTACATTGCTTCCATTCTTTTCTGTTTTTTTTCTGATTTGTCTGCCGAGCACAAGCAGCCACTGTTGTGGCCTCTATTCGTCCCTATGTATGTCACATTTTATATATCTAATGCCTGCATACTTCCTTACGTCTAGAGTTCACAAGTTGTATTTCATGCATGTATTAAAATATAACCCACATGGCTAGGATCGAGGCTTTGAAAGAGAAGATTTGAAGATTTGAAGATTTGAAGATTCTTACTTTCGACACTACGGGGATGAATCCGGAATACGCCGCTAGGATCGAGGCTTTGAAAGAGAAGACCCGGGAGACGTATTTTAACTTTTAAATTGTTATCGTATTTTATTTATGTTTATTGTTTTTTTCTATTTAAGTTTATGTTTTTTTAAGTTTATGTACATGCACTTAAGCAGACGCAACAGTGGCTGTTGTAGCCACGTTTCCTTGGCAACGCAACAATCATGATAAGGTGGTACCCTTTCACGACTTAGTGGTACGTCTCATATGCTATTCGTGTCAAAGGTTTACGAGGTATGGGTACGAACCAACGAGCATGAGTCGTTCGTTCTTAACAGCGTCTGTGACGCACTCATAGCGAAACAAAAGGGTCGGTGTGGGTCGTTTTGGGTTACTGGATCACGCCCTTAGTATATGTCGAGGTCACAATATAAGGGTTTTCTACAACATTTCATGCTTAAATTCGGTGTATACTAGTCCCTAGTGATCCATCATAGCAAGTCTCATATGCGTTTAAGGTTAATGAAGTTTCCTGGTTTCGTTATTATCATTACATACGGTATGTTAGTTACAAGTTTTTACTACATGTTGTTATTTTATGTGTGTCACGACCCAAACCCTTGCATGCGTACGCACCTATTTACTCCGTGTGGGTTTAATGGCGTGCATAGGTTTTGTGACACCGAGGTCTCATTAAACTACATGGTGAGTGACATATAAATGTTAAACTACGAGAATGACTTACAAGGGTTCCAACGTTTGCTAGATGACGAGGAAAATGATGGTGTTGAGGGCTCGATCCACTCTTGATCACTACTTCTCTCGAAACCCAACGTCTCTGGACTTGCAAAACCCTAGACCCGAACCTTATTGTTTACTCCTTACTTTTAAAATTTAGTTATGTTAAGAGTGTGCATGTATGGCCCTATTTATACTTGAAATATTCACTCGGTTCCTGGAGCCTTGCATGTGAATGATATTATTTACATATACTATTGATGTATGATACTATTTGTGATAATTGCTTCTTTTCTAATACTATTAAAGAATAGATACTATTTGATGAATTGTAATTGGAATGAAATTGAAACAAGACGTAGTATTTGAATAATTTCGAAAGGTGTAGGACATTAGATGTAAGAATGTAATGATGGTGTTAGCTTGTTTATTTTGAATTCCTTTCTACTGATTGACTTAGATAGCATTTTGTATTTTTGAGTTTTGAGGAGATGTAACGTCAAGTTATATTGTTTGTTTAGTATTGTCTCAATATTGGTCCATTTTTATTTTATTTATTGAAGTATAAACGGGTTCACAAAATAATATAGTCGTGCGACTTTGTTTTGCGCGGCGTAAAAATAAAATATGATTTTTATTGTTACGCGTTTTCCAAAGTGTCCCTTTGTGATCCGTAAGCAAAATGATGGTTTACACGCGTTATTATATCTCTTGAATAGCGCAAAAATGTTGTACGTCGATCGAAGAATAACTTTTATTGGAAAAATAACGGTACATTTGAAATGGCTTGCGATACCTACTTGACGGATTTTTTTTGTTAATTTTTTACGGGATTTTTTGTGTAAGAAAATCGTAAATAGTTAAAAGTTGAGGGTCCGTTTTGTATTTTTTTTACTTTGGGCCAGATTTTAGGCTAATTTTGGGCTAGTTTTTTTTACTTTGGGCCAGATTTTGGGCCACGCCGTTACTGTAGCATTGTAGCGTACTGTAGCAGCCACAGTGCAAAACGACAGTGGATTTGTCGACAAATGTGTATATTAGTAATATTTTTTTTATATGGCTTATGTGTTGGGCCTCATGTTTAAAGTGTTGTTTTTTTTTGCTATAGCTTATGTGTTGGGCCTCATGTTTAAAGTGTTGTTTTTTTTTGCTATATGGGTTTTTTTTAATATAATGAGTTGTACGTTTGTGACCATATCGATTATTTTAAAGTTATTAGGTATCGAAGATGTTTCCGCGGGTATTTTTTTTATCTGAATAAATCAGAACTTTTGTAATATTTTTTTCCCTCCTACTTTGTGCATACAAATTTAAAAAAAAAACAAAAACAAAATAATTTAAAAAAAAAACCAAAATCGGGCTGGCCCAAAATGGGAGCCCATTACTGTAGCACTGTAGATCCACTGTCAAAACGACAGTGGATTTGTCCGTGAATGTGTTATACAAGCAAAAGAACCCGCGCGTTGCGGCGGGGCTAATTTTTTTCCGAATATTTTTTTTTTACGTTTCGGGGGTTTTTTTTGGGCGATGCGTTATGGCGGGGCTAATTTTTAATATTTTCTTTTTTTGTATGATTCGGGGAAAAAAAATTTGCGTTGGGACGGGCTAATTTTTTCCCGAATATTTTCTTTTTTTGGGACGGTTTTGTAAATTTTTTTACGGGAATTTTTGTGTAAGAAAATCGTAAATAGTTAAAAGGTGAGGGTCCGTTTTGTATTTTTTTTTATTTTGGGCCAGATTTTAGGCTATTTTTGGGTTTTTTTGGCTAATTTTTTCCCGGATATTTCATTTTTTTGTATGATTCGGGAATTTTTTTTTTGCGTTGGGACGGGTTAATTTTTCTCCGAATTATGCGAATTTTAGGCTAGTTAGTCGACAAATGTGTATATTAGTAATAATTTTTTTTATATGGCTTATGTGTTGGGCCTCATGTTTAAAGTGTTGTTTTTTTTTCTATATGAGTTTTTTTTTTTAATATAATGGGTTGTACGTTTGTGACCATATCGATTATTTTAAAGTTATTAGGTATCGAATATGTTTCCGCGGGTATTTTTTTTATCTGAATAAATTGGAACTTTTGTAATATTTTTTTCCCTCCTACTTTGTGCATACAAATTTAAAAAAAAAACAAAAACAAAATAATTTAAAAAAAAAAAAACCAAAATCGGGCTGGCCCAAAATAGGAGCCCGTTACTGTAGCACTGTAGATCCACTGTCAAAACGACAGTGAATTTGTCCGTGAATGTGTAATATAGTAATAGTAATGATAGTTTTGGGCCTGTTTATTTATTTTACAAAAACTATATACTACTATAAGATTTGTTCGAATTTTTAACCTTTATCACTAAAATTAGTTAGTGCACTTGATTGTTTTAAAAGAATAATCAATAAAACTCAAAAAAATAAACCTACAAAATAGAATCACAATCATTGGGAATCACATTAACCGTGTGCAGAAAACCGAAAAACTGAACTCAAATAAAAAAAACTGAAAAAATCGAAACTGAGTGAAAAATTGATGGTTCGGTTTTTGTAATTTTTAAAAACCGAAGTTTATGATTCGGTTTGGTTTTAGCAAAAATACAAACCGAAAGAAACCGAACCGACAAATACATATAATTTTAAAACTCGTGTTTCAATTACTTCTTAAACATGTCATTTATAACACATAAACATCTATCATCTAGTATTTTTTGTGGTCGTTTGTTTTTATTGTCATTATTGTGTCACTTTACGACACATAAACAATTCTTGTATATATATTTTCTTTATCATCATTAGTCTCTTATTGTCATTATTTTGTTTTTCTTGATTCTTAAAACTTGAAAAAGTTATTCTATGTTGCATTAAGAGTTTGACCATTGAAAGACCAAATCGCGATAAATGAAATAAAAACCGAAAATAAACCAAAAACCGATAAACCGAACCTTAGTAAAGCGAAACAGAACAGTTTCTAAAAAGCAAAAACCAAATATTTTTTATTCGGTTTCGGTTTTAGCCAAAAACCGAACCATGCTCACCCATACTTATAACCGTGATCATTGGCGGACCTTAGTAGGGGCAGGGGAGGGTCCCGCCCTTTTTTATTTTGGTATGTGTAAAATAATTCGGCCCTCCCAAAATAAATGTTCAAGATCCGCCATTGACCGTGATGTTGCTCTAGCTTGCAAAGGAAGAGAACCGTGTAATTTTCATAAAATGTTAACATCTATATATACTTAATCAAGTGGTGAGGTACATGGTAAAGTAGAAATTATAGGTTCTAACTATGATTGTGAAATAATAAAATCACAAGGGAGGGAGAGAGTTGATGTTGCGGAAAGTCGCATAAGCCATGAGTTATTGTCGATAGGTGTTGCCAAGGCAATACCATACCGTCCCCCTAAATGATTGGACATAAATACTCTCGCATTCTTTACAAAGTTGTCGAGAGACCGTCCCCCTAAATGTTTTTTTTAACCATAGTTTTCGCTCATTAGGCTGACTAATCCACGGGGTTTGAACACATCGCCACACAGATTCAAACCAAGTAAAGCCCTTCTTTTTCAGGAGATTGGCGTGGCCACTTCAAAGTTGTTTGCACCTAACAGGAATCGAACTTGGGACCTCACACCTTTTAGTGTGATACTTGCAAGTCCTTTTACCACTAGGCCACCTCTTGATAGTTATAAACTCATAATCTTACAATTTAAGTATGGCGAATTGGTGATTGTTATATAGGCAACTATTAAAGATTTTTTAAAACGTGTACATGTTCCTACCTCAAACAAGGTCAAAAGACGATGAACATGAAGGTATGTTTGTTCAAACACAATTAATAATTAATAAAAAATTTCTTACTTTTTGGCAAAAGAAAAAGAGATAATATGAAGTATTATAATATATATTGATAATCCTCCCCTATATAAAACAGGTTATCCTAAATAAGTCATCATTCCCAAAACTCTAATAAAATGACACATGTCATTGTTTTTGATCCAACGTGCCATATTCAATTTCGTCTTTTAACATTATTTGTCAACCAAAAACCCCCGAAACAACCCCCCCCCCCCCCCGGCATAACAAAATTTCCCCCAAATCGCTCTAACCAAGAACATAATCAGTAATCTGCAATCTTTTTTTAAATCAAACATCCACAAACCAGATTCATAACCGACCGAAATCCTTTTTCTTATTACCTTGAATAGCCATTCAAAGCCATAACAAAAAAACCCCATTAAATTTCAGTCCCTATAAAAAAATCTTAAAATCAAACGATTGTTGATGAGTAACTAACAAAATCAGATCCACAACATGGAAAAAAACGGTTGGAGAAAACATTTAATGGAGATAATTTCTTATTTTAGGGTTTAATTGAATTTAAATTAAGAATTAGTGAAAATGTGTTATCCGAAGGTAAACTTTGTGATTTCTTTTAAATTGTTGTAACCATTCACAGTTTAAACTGATGATTTGTTTTAATTTTAGGATTGAAACGATTTCAGCCATGATAATGTTGAACAAATAATCAGGTATGTTAATTGATAGTTTAAGTTTCAATTCCTTTTCACTAATTATATGTATATTTACATGGTTCATGAAAATGTATTTGAGTACAAGTTGGTTAATGTTCAATAGTGATGGAAACCATAAAGTGTTTGATGAAAGTCATGAATGCAGTATTTTTAGGAAACATGTTTTTTGAATGTAATTACATATTAGGTGTTTGATAAAAGTCATGAATGTTTTTTATATATGCATTACATTCTTTTTATATTTGGATTGCACATTTGTTTCGAAATTTTCGAAATATAGCGATTTTTATCAATAACTCGTGATTGATCCAAATGATGTTTTAAATATTTCATGGCAAAATTTGTTTATGAAAATATAGGGTCCTTGCATGGGATAATGATATAAACGTCTCCTTTATGATGATGATATCTACTTGTGATGATGATAATAGGCCCTATTTTGATGATATATGTTGAACCATGAATTACGTTGCATATGTATGGATGTTGTTGATAGGAATCACAAAAGAAAGAATGTATATGTGTCAATAATACTTTAAAAGTTTGGTCGTTAATGGTTTTAAGCTTTAGGCCACTTATTGTGTTTACCAACTATAGTTAGGTCAATATAATTTATGGTGCAAAGTATTGATCATTTATCTTGTGCAGGTATTTTAAGACTAAAGGCATCCATCCGTGACATAATAACACCCCCTTCAACTCGATTAGAGTAAATACACCTTGGAATACTTATGTTTGTAATAATCTTGACAGGCTTAAACGTTAGCTGGCTTCGGGAGAGATTTAAAGGTAAAAAATAACTTATTTATATCTATGAAAAATTAATTTTTATTAGTTTATAAAACGGATGCATCTGCTTTCCATGTACCATTAAGTTTGTTATGTTGATTGCATATTCTGAATTTGTTGCATTGTGTATCATGGTGTAAATAGAACGGATTTAGAGAAGATTGATTATGTAGCATATAGGCTCAAGTACCGCTATAAACTGTTTTGCTTTAAAGCAAATCACGTCTTCACGTGGGGTAAATGAAAATTCCGTTATCATGCACTTTATATGAGGTTTCATCTTAATTCTTAATCCCTGATTGTTTATTTGAAGATGTGATATTTAGCTGTAAAGATGATTACTTGGCCTTTAACAACTTATATCATAATGGAATTTATAAAGTAATCATAACTCTTCTGGTGAACATGGTTCTTCTTTCATTAGAATACGCAAGTTGTTCGTTGTGCATTATCAGTATTTCATTTGTAGTTTGAAGTGTAAATTCAGAAATTGGTTTCATTTTAATTCTTAATCCTTGATGGTTCATTCTTGAAATGTATCGGATTCAAGACCGTATCTAATTAGCCTCTCGAATTGACTGTAAATTTATGATATTATATTAGAGTTATCAAGTATGTGAGATTAATTCACATGTCTGTTTATTACATCTCACTACAATATGCTACTAGAAATGAGTGATTGTGTGTATATGACATTGTTATCGATATGATAAGGAAGTTCTACTATGTCTGGAAATGAATGAGCGATTATGTTAGGAATCGAGAAAAGACTCGGTCACTCCTAAAATAAGTAGCTCGTAGGTCTTAGATAGTTTTTGGAACCTTAAGTAGGTAAAAGGGCCCATGAAGGGTAAAGCCCATGAAGGGTCCATTGTCGACAACTTACAAGATGTATAAGTACCCTCTCCATAGCTTGGAGATGGTGTTTGTTGGTTCACTTTCTCATTTTCTATAATCTAAGTTTTCTCTCTTTCTTTCTATCTCTAAAAGTGTCCATCCTTCCACTTTCTCTCTCTAGTTCTTTGTCATTAGATTGTATGATTAGATAATATAAGTTTTCTACAATTGGTATCAAGAGCCATGGGGTGACTTAGTTTGGTTTTGTGTGCGTTTTTTCTCTCTTGTTTAGGCGTCTTTTTGGTTCGAACCATAACAAAAATTCTTCACTTGTTGTGGGTTTAAAACCATAAAGCTTTCATCTTTATTACTCTTCTATCTTAGTATAAACTAGTTGTACAAGAAAAACATCAAAAAATTCTATCTTTTTGTGTCTTTTTTGGTTCGAACGGTTTTTGGTACACAAAATATTGATCTTAATTTTTTTATGTTAGAAACCATAAAGTTTCTATTTTTAAGGTT
>BQNB010062756.1:0-35954 GCA_026074375.1 Tanacetum coccineum
AATATTATTAGAATAATAATACGAGTACGCTTGTAGTACTGGGGTTACAACCTTGAAGCTATCACAATCTATATATATAAGTATTCGTCTAAGTCTAAAGAAGTGTATATATATATAAACCTAGGATCTCCTTTTATAGAACATAAGGAGTCCTTTACAAAGATAACTACCTATCTTTTAGGATCAGTTACCAGCATCCCATAATAATATCCATGCATACTTATCTCCAAGTCAGCAGCTTTGACCATCAGTAGTATTTACTCTTTCTCCTAGCAGTATTAACTAACACTGGCAGTACTAAGTATGTACTGGTAGTACTAACTCCATTAGTACTGTTAGTTATACCTTGGCAGTATTAAGTCTTTTGAAGATTTATTCCTAACAACTAAGGAGAAGCTTCAGAAGAAAAAACGATGTGAAGGCTAGAAGTATGTTGCTAATGGCGTTACCTAATGAGCATCTCTTAACATTCAGTCAATATAAAGATACTAAGACCTTATTTGAAGCAATACATGCTATATTTGGTAGCAATGAAGCCACAAAGAAGACCCAGAAGACTCTATTGAAGCAGATGTATGAAAACTTTAGTGCTCCTAGTTGAGAGTCACTTGACTCAATCTTCAATAAATTTCAAAAAATTATAAGTCAGTTGGCAATCTTGGGAGAAAACATCTCTCAAGAGGATCTTAACTTGAAGTTCTTAAGAAGTTTGCCCATTGAATGGAACACACATGTGGTGGTATGGAGAAACAAACTAGATCTGGATATGATGAGTATTGTTGATCTGTACAACAATTTTAAAATTGTTGAACAAGAAGTTAAAAGGTCTGTTACTTCAAGTTTTGATTCAAGCTCTCAGAATGTTGTTTTTGTCTCTACTCCTAGCAGTACCAAAGATGCTAATCCGGCTAGTGTTCAAGTTAGTACTGTTAGTACACCTGTTAGTACTGCCAGTACTAATTCTGCCAATTTGAGTGATGCAATAGTATATGCTTTTCTGGCAAATCAACCTAATGGCTCTCAAATATTCTATGAAGATCTAAATCAAATCCATGATGATGATCTTGAGGAGATGGATTTGAAGTGGAATTTGGCACTTCTAAGTATGAGGGCAAGGAAGTTTTATCAAAGGACTAGAAAGAAGATCACTATTGATAGAAGTGATACTGCAGGGTATGACAAGTCCAAAGTAGAATGCTTCAATTGCCACAAGATGGGGCATTTTGATAGAGAATGTAGAGGGCCAAGAAATCAAAACTACAGATCAAGAAATTAAGACAACTAGAACAAAAATCAGGACAGCTCTAAGAAGATAGTAAATGTGGAAGATACTTCTCCCACTGCAATAATTGCTATTGATGGTACAGGCTTTGATTGGAGCTTTATGACTGAAGAGGAAGCTCCTACTAACATGGCTCTCATGGCGTTTTTTGATTAAAGCTTGCTTTAACTCTTATCTTAAGAAATATGAAAGTATAAAAAATTAATATGACAACTTAAGAATAGAGTTGAATAAGTCTAACTTTGATCTAGCAAACTATAAAAGAGGACTAGCCTCTGTGGAAGAACAATTAGTCTTCTATAAGAAAAATGAAGTTGCTTTTTGTGATCAAATTGCTATCTTGAAAAGAGATGCCTCTTTTAAGGATTCTGAAATTAATGCTCTTAAAACACAGGTAGAAAATCTAAAGAAAGAAAAAGAGAATATTAAAATTAAGGTTTATGGGTTTGAAAATGCATCTAAGAGTTTAGATACTTTAATTGGGAGTCAAGTATCTGTTAATAAAAAAAGAGGTCTTGGTTTTGATAACTATAATGTTGTTGCACCTCCACCAACAGGACTATTTGCACCCCTAATTGTAGATTTATCTAATTCAGGTCTTAAGGAGTTTCAACAACATGAATTTTCAGGCTATGGTGTTAAGGTTGATAAGAGTGTTAGTGAAAAATCTACTAATGAGATTAAGAAAACTCCAGATGCCCCAATTATTGAAGATTGTGTATCTGATTGTGAAGAGGATGAATCTAAACATAGGGAAAATGAAAATGTTCAAACAAAACCTAAGCAAGTAAATGAACCTAGGAAAATTAGTGAAACTCCTAGGAATAACAGTATTAACTGGAATAAATCAATGTCTAAGAAATTAGTTGTTGGATTTCAGTTTGGACCTAAAGCTTACTTTGTGTGTGGTAGTTTTAGCCATTTAATAAAAGATTGTGACTTTCATGACAAAAGGATGGCACAAAAACCTGTTTTGAACAATGTGAATAAAGGGGTCAATAAGGGAACTGGTCAAAGGGAAGTAAGACCAGTTTGGAATAGTGCAATGAGGACAAATTATCAAAATTTCTCTAATTCAAGGAGAAATCTTGTGCCAATAGCAGTCATAACCAAGACTAGCCAAGTACCAATTAGTACTGCTAAAGCAGCAGTACCTGGTAGTACTGCCAAGATTATTAATACTGCTTGTTCTAAAACCTTTGTGAATGTTGCTAAAATCAAACCAAATGTTTTTCAAAAGCCACATTCACCTTCTAAAAGACCATTTTACCAACAAACAGCACTTAAACACAGGATTTTGAACAATAAAGTTAATACTGCCAGAACAAATTCTGTTAATTCTGGTAAAGGAAAAAGTGTGTCAAATGCTGTTGGGTAGGCTGGGGACAATGTTGTTAAGCCCTCAGCATGCTGGACTTGGAGACTAAAAGGAAATATAATAATTCATGTCTCAAAAGACAGTGTAAGCGTTTTAACTATGTTGATCCAACAGGCAGGCTTAAGTCAGTAATGGCTTGGGTCCCCAAGAGAGACTAACTCTCTTATATTTCATATGCAGGGTGATCCACATGTTGCTTTGAAAGATATAAGAATTTTTGATAGTGGATGCTCCAGGCATATGATAGGAAACAAGTCCTTCCTAACAGACTATCAAGATCATGATGGAGGATTTGTTGCTTTTGCAGGAAGCACAAAGGGAGGTAAAATTACAGGAACGGGTAGAATTAAAACTGAACATTTAAACTTTGATGATGTGTATTTTGTAAAAGAACTTAAGTTTAATCTTTTTAGTGTCTCACAGATGTGTGACAGAAATAATAGTGTTCTTTTCACTGAGACTGAATGTCTTATCCTTTCTCCAGAATTTAAGCCTCCTGATGAAAATCAAGTGATGCTTAAGATTCCAAGGAAAGATAATATGTACAGTTTTGACTTAAAGAACATTGTTCCTTCAAAAGGATTAACTTGTTTGATTGCAAAAGCCACAAATGATGAGTCTAATATGTGGCATAGGAGGCTTGGTCACATTAATTTTAAAACAATGAATAAACTTGTGAAGGGAAATTTAGTTAGAGGATTACCTTCCAAGACTTTTGAAAATAACCACACTTGTGTTGCTTGTCAGAAAGGAAAGCAACACAAGGCCTCCTATAAAACAAAGCTTGTTAATTCCATCAGCACTCCTTTACAAATCTTACATATGGACTTATTTGGACCTACATTTGTAAAGAGTTTAATGGGAAAGATGTATTGCCTAGTAATCACAGATGACTATAGCAGATTTAGTTGGGTTTTCTTCTTAGCCAAAAAGGATGAAACTAGTTCAATCCTTAAGAATTTTATTACAGGAATAGAAAACCAGTTAAATCATAAAGTTAAAGTTATTAGATGTGATAATGGAACTGAATTTAAGAACAATGAAATGAATCAGTTCTGTGGGATCAAAGGGATTAAGAGGGAATTCAGAAATGCTAGAACTCCACAACAAAATAGGGTTGCTGAAAGAAAGAATAAGACTTTTATAGAGGCAGCTAGGACTATGTTGGCAGCGGAAGCTAATCTGGGGTATTACTTCATGGATACAACAATCATAATCATAGAAAACAACTTTAAAAGAGACGTTGTTGGAAAAATTTAGTTATCATTCATTATAATCAGAGTTTTTACAAAATGCAGGTCCCAAAATCTAAAACATCATGTTTGAATGATAACAGTTCAAGTTCTTTTTCCATTACTTGGATCTATGAATACTTGACAAACCTCGAGATATAATACTTTCGGTTATTTTAATGATATGAATTTAGGTGAGTTTTACTATTGATCACCTCGATTGATTTGGTTTCACCGTTGATAGGAATGTGATCGACTTTTCGTCACAGAGAATTTTGTGGGCCCATGATATTTAGACAACCAGTCATTACCATGACGCAACGTCGAAACTACCGTGTTTAATTGGCATGAGATCGATTTTTGAAAGGTTGATCTAACAAAGTTCTGAGTGACAGCCCTTGATAACGGTTTGCATTGTGCTTTCTAAGTTTACGTCAGCCATTTCGATATATAAAGGTATCTAATTGTAAAGACAGTTTATTTACTTAGAGGCAAGTGATGTGGATTTATAAAGTCTTTTATTCAGACTAGTGTCAAACTATTTTTGGCCTAAATGCAGATTTTAAGAATAACGTACCGGTAACCACGTTTGGGTCTTGAGGAGCATTCTTATCTCTCAGCATGTAGGCTCTTCCTTGGGCATTGATGTTGGTCTTTCGGCACTGATTTGTATAATGCCTTTTTTCTCCACAGTTATGACAAACAACTGTCATTGGTAGTTGATTACTTCCAGTGGCTGGCTTCTTGCTAGGCGGGGTTCTGATCCTTATGGCCCACTTGTTCGCAAAAATTATCTCATTTGCCAGTACAAGGTCCGGTGTGATGGAGATTACATCTCTTGCACAAAGGGAGGTCTCTGGCATACCTATTATTTGCTGGTTGGAGTAACAGTTAAGCTTAACAGCTTCCTTGGCCTTCACTTTTGTTGTAGTTGATGATTATTGTAGCGATTGTTGGTGTTGGTGTTACGGTAGTTGTTGTTGCTGCGGGAGTTGTTGTTGTTATTGAAAGTTCTTTTGTCGTCAAACTTTCGTTTGTTGTCACTTGATACTTGCATTGGAGTATGCTTGGTTACTTGATCTATTAACCTTTGGGCTATGTTATTGGCTTCCTCTAAAGTTTGAGGTAAGGTTTAGTGGCAGTTAAGTAGTAACATTTCCTTCAATGCTTCTAGGTAGTCCCCCGATAAAAGCTTCCAAGAGTTTCTCATTGTTTGGCACAATGTTCGGGCATAGGACTGTTAATTCTTGGAATCTTCTAACATAAGGTTTAAGATCATTTCCCTTTACAGTCAGATTGTAAAGTTCTTCTTCCATTTTTCTGATTTCACGGTCGAGGGTTGATAATACTTGTTCGTTCAAATGCCTTTTTAACTCAGTACAGGGTGATCTTGATAGGCTTGCTCTACCCTATAGGTTGGGCATATGCATTCCTCCAGGGACAACAGGCATCGTCTGTTACAGTTCCAAGTAGCAAAATGTTACTTTTTTTTTCAGCACATCTGCTACGAGAGAATACTGATTCGGTTCGTTCAAACCATCGGATAAGGCCTACTGCACTTTCTGTACCATTGAAGTAGAAAGGTTGACAGCTAATGAACTCTTTATAGTTTTCCCATTTTTACTATAGGAGGTTCTGTAGGACGTTGTTCCTGTTGGGATTACTGGTATTTGCCATTGTTGCAGCTTGTGCTTCTAGAGCTGCGGTGACACTGTCAGCAACTAGTTTTCTAATGGCATCTTGAGTCATGGCCGGTGCTTCTGATGGTGATGTCCTTTTGGGAGGCATTCTATCAACAAAAGATAACACATAAGAATGATATCACAAGTAATGCTTATTTTTCTTTAAAATACTTAAAGTTCAAGAATAAGCATTGTTATGAAGATGATGATGATGAATGAATGATGAATGATGAAAATTTTAGAATACGAAGATCATGGAATGGGTGATTTAATAGGAGGCTTAGTGTTTCTAGGTACAAAGGTTTGAGAAAATCGGATAGTAAAAGAATTATAGTAATCCCGGATAAAGATATGAGTCATCATATTACAGGATATATGATAGACAAATACAAAATTGGTATCATGAAACAATGAGGTATAATGGAATCACCACTGTATAAATAACTTGTCTATATAATTTACATAGAAAATTTTGACA
This sequence comes from Tanacetum coccineum, assembly GCA_026074375.1. Taxonomy (NCBI): domain Eukaryota; kingdom Viridiplantae; phylum Streptophyta; class Magnoliopsida; order Asterales; family Asteraceae; genus Tanacetum; species Tanacetum coccineum. The sequence goes on from BQNB010062756.1 coordinate 6,053, forward strand.
AGTGTCATTATTCATACATCTAGTGGTTGGATTCTAGAAAACTCCAATCTAGTGGTTCTTCCTTGTTGTTTTTGAGTTCTGTATCGCTTACAACTTTCTAGAATCTTATCAAAGGGATAGTCTGGTGATGATGTAGTTTACCTAACTGGTGATGAAGATTCTACCGATGAAGATGGAGAGACTGGAATGGGTGATTTAACAGGAGTCTCGGTGTCTTTAGGTGATGAAATCTCCTTGGAAGGAAAGGAATCTTGAGAATCAAACATTGGTGATAGTGATAATACTAGAGATTGTGGTAAAACAACTAGTAGAGCAATAATAACTTGGGGTGTTGAAATAACATCATTAATATCGGAATCATAGGGGATGATAGTAGAGTGAGGGGACAAAGACATGACTGTACAACCTAGTGGAGAATAACATAAGTTATAATAGTATAATAGTTATGTATTTTTACATACTATTCGGAAAAAGTAGTGGCATCTTCGCAATTCAAGGAATGTAGTGGCACGGAGGACATTGATGCTAAATAAAAGTAGTTATAGTTAAGGTGTTACCCTTGTTCTCTATAACTGTGAGCTCTGATACGAATCTGTAACACCCCTATTTTGGACATATAGCAGCGGAAGCTAATCTGGGGTATTACTTCATAGTACAACAATCAAAATCATAGAAAACAACTCAAAAGAGACGTTTTTAAAAGATACATTATCATTCATTAAAATTAGAGTTTTACAAAGGCAGGTCCCAAAATCTATAAACATAAAATATGAATGATAACAGGTTTTAGCCATCTTCAAGTCCATGCCACTCCATGCCATAAGTTGCTCAATTACCTGAGATAAACATGCTAAAAAGGATCAACACAATGGTTGAGTGAAATTCATAGGTTTATGGTAAATAGTTTGAATACAAATTATAGTGTAATATTTGCACGAGCACAATTATTATGGAAAACAGCATTATCATGGAGAACAGTTGAATGCAAGTTTAATGGTAAGTGGGTTACGTTGTTATACACCCGTTATTGGTAATAATTGCAACGAATACAATTATCATGGAAAAATGGTAACATTATTATTGCACCTAAGCTCATGACACCAATACGTTAACAGGGAAAATCACCGTAGTGACATTGGTTGAGGAACAAATGTCCCCGTGGAAAAGGTAACTTGCCAAGGTTACCTATTAGGTCAAATATAGTGCGTTTGGCTACCATATGAATGGGTATACAAACGGGAGCCGTCACCCCCAATAGATCTATTCACAATATTCGCGCTCACTCGCAATGCAAGTAATTAATGATTAATGATATGGAAATAATGGCACTGGAAGCTACTTAGGCAATAATATATCTGGATAGCATACAGTTGGAAAAATACTTGCATTCAAGGTTTATATCAGGTATCACAGGTTTATAAAGTATTCAAAAGATTGAATGTGGGGTTATGAATTCATTAAGTTTTTGAAAAGTAATCACATGGTTATAAGATAAATGAGTATGTAAAAGAGTTTGTAACAATCATGTATCCCCCTCGCGGGTTTATAAAATATTTGAAAGATTGAAATGCGAGGCTATGGACTCACCTTAACAGACTGGGAATCTGATTGATGGCAAAAGTATATAAAATGAAAGTAACTGCTTCGTCACACGCAACCTGGGGTAATATGTCAAGTCTTAGTTTGATTGAATATGTTTTACATAATGAATATCATCTTTGATTATTATGGAGTATTGTATCACCGTTCGGGCCATCATAATTCAGAGGTCATTCAGTAAACGTTTGAGGAGCTAGGGCACTTTAAGTCGTAAACCAAACAACTCAGTCAGAACGTAATACCAAGATGAAACCCCTTAATATGAAGCTCCCTAGTATTGTGATACGATATAGATTCGGGACAGGAATTTTAAAAGCATATTGATGATGAATTATATAATGGTTATAACATAATCGGTTTTAAGCGTTTTATTCAATAACTGGAATTGATAAGCACGTCAAGCGTTAATTAAAGTTATGTCTTGTAAAGTTTTGAATATATTTTAATACTTTTTCAAAATGTTACATTTTAGACCCTTGAGAATGAAAAATGGCAAAATATACCCTTGGAGTTTGCACTTTTACGAGTTTGGTCCTTCTAGTTTAAAAGATGTACAAAGTAAACCTTGCACTTTGGAAAGTGACATAATAGACCCCTATAGTTATAACTTTGATAAATTAACATTTTTAGCCCTTTTAGTTATAAGTTTTTAGAAAGTTACGATATATACCCCTTGTATGGATAATATTTACAAAATAAGTCCGAATTGTCATGCAAGCTTATTTTAACATTCCAAAAGATATTTATAGGTTATAACTTATTAATATAAGCTAAAATATGAAGATTTAACATAACAAAAGTTTAAAATAACGATTCGTTAAGCTAGGAAGCAAAACGGGTCGAATTAGGGTTTTAAAACGAAAACGCGCGGGTTTTAAGTTCAAATTCTTTCAAGAATCCATAAAGTGGTTATATTAACATTAATTAAGCATGTTAGGATAGATTATAACAACATTTAGCCATTATAACATTTAGATTAATGAAAAACACAAAATTAGGGTTTTGGGTGTACGGTTTTGGATCAAAATGGAAAATGAGCATGAATTGAGTTATAAAACTTTAACAAGAGTTTATGTATGATTATATGAACATCATAAGGGTATAGGAGCAGAAGTGGAAACTTTAGAACCTGGGTTTTAGTTTGAAGATCGAAAATGGGTCAAAATTAGGACTTTTAGCTTTGTACGCCTAGAATAACGACTTCGGGGCTTCGTTTCGTGATTTATTTTGCTTCACTTTTGATCTTGAGACTTCTTAGGACCTCTTAAGAACTTCTTTGAGCAGATATATGTTGCTATGATGGGTTATAGAAGAAGATGTGGGGGATGGTTTGAAATGGAAGGGTTTTACCCCTATTTATAGGATCGAATGACCCATAAGGACCAAGGAAGCTTAATGGCCAAGTTAAGGATACATGGGGGTGATAAGGATCGGCTATGGATGACAAGGATGAGCTATAGTATGAGTATGAGGGTCTAGAGAAGTAGATATGCAAGGTGTAAGGTGGTGAGGGGGGTTTCGGCTAGCATGAGGTGTCAAGGAAGTATCATGAAGACTTGGTGGCCAAGGGAGGTGCGTAAGGTGCTTGTAAGCTGCTTGGTGATGTCATGGTGAGGCAAGGTAGGTGCTAGGATGGGTGCTTGGTTTAAAAATGGGTCAAAATGAAAGAAAAGGGTGTTGGGTTCATGGCTGTTTTTAGACGGCCGACATCAGTCCTGGTAATTTGGTTTTCATTTGCAAACCGTAACTCCGATTAACCTCAAACCAGTAAGCATTGTTAGCTATTTGAGTCCTCTACAACCTTTAGTTTTACATATTTGGGGGTTACTATACAAGAATTTAGAGATAATAGCCATTTACTACAGGTGTGCAGAATCTGCGCACCTTTGCCATTTCGGCTATAACTAATTCATCCGACATCGAATCGGTTTGATTCCACCGGAAAAATGATCACAAGAGATAGGGCTACAACCTAGTATTTTTACTTAATACCCAAAACCTATTGATTTTTCCCAGATCCTATGTTTTATAGACTGCTCTGATTCTGAACTAGGGCCTAATTTTAGGTTTTTGGGTTAGAATTAGATTAGGGTTTTGTTTTAGGGTTTAGGGTTTTTATGTATGAGAGCTTAAGAATAGAGTAATTATGGTTTACATGTTATATATTGAGTGTAGTAGCTTGTACAAAAGTGGTGGTGAAGAAACTAGAATGAAAACGGAGGTAAAACGGCTATTTTGGAGATCATGCTTAATGACTTGTACATTGTGCTTTTAAGAACTTGTACTTTGACTTGGAGGGAGTTTATATTTCAAATGAGATGTTATATTACTTTTACATGAGATTTTATTTCTTATACATTCATCTTGAATGTTTACATTACCCAAAATTAGGGTTTAGGCATAAATGTTAACGGTTTATGTTCATTTGACATCATTGTCGTGAAATCTTTGTTAAATGAATAACGTATATGATAAAATAGATAATGTGTCATTAACTTGACAGGTTATGATGTTTGCTTGACATATTCATAGATAGAGGTTGCATAGGTCGTTGCGTGAGCTTGTTTACTTTAGAAATGTAATGGAATAAAAACGAAAAAATGTCCCCGTACAAAGGTGGTTTCTTATTCAATAGTACATTGCATGGATGGATATTACATTGATGAAAATTTCGGGTTGTTATAGTCTCCACCCCTTAAAGAAATCTCGTCCTGAGATTTAAATGAATGCTAATGTGAGGTTAGGTAATAGATAGGAATACTTAGCACGAACTCGATTTTCATGTTAGGCTAATCAAGGTCACAAGTCCACGTGTGTGATGCATTTGTAATTATGTTGCGCACCATAATTATAATTGCCTCCTTTCACACGTCTACTTATTTCCATGACCACACCTCTTGATGACAGTCAATAGAATTTCTCCAGATCCTGATATATCTTGTCAGAACTTGGGTAGATGGAATACTTCGATTTATGGGGCCTGTGGGTTATGGGCCTACCACACTTCCGCTGCGCCACTCTGATCGTAAAGAATCGTTATCCATTAACTTTTAAAAGTCAACATCGAATAAGAATGCTATCACAAGTCTTTGTCAAAATTTTCATACCTAGTGGTATTGAAATCATTTGACATTGTATAGATTATTGTGTGTTTCCTTGTTATTACGTTGTAGGATATAACGGAAAATTTTAGAATACGGAGATCATGGAATGAGTGATTTAATAGGAAGCTTAGTGTTTCTAGGTACAAAGGTTTGAGAAAATTAGATAGTAAGAGAATTATAGTAATCTTGGAGATATGAATATCATACTACAGGATATAGAATAGACAATCTCGACATACATAATCGGTATCATAAAACAACGAGGTATAACGAAATCACCATTGTATAAATAACTTGTCTATATAATTTACATAGTAAAATTTGACAAGTGTCATTATTCATACATCTAGTGGTTGGATTATAGAAAGATATAATCTGGTGGTTCTTCCTTGAATTCTTGTATCTTGCGCAGAAGACTTTTGATGACGAATCCGATTATCCTCAATGATTATTATAACATGTTTCTGACTCATCAGGTTCCTCAAGGATTGGTTCACTTCCCGGTGGTCGTGATATGATCCATAACGAATTATCTAACTCTGTGAAGATAAACTCATCAAAGTAGTCTGGTGGTGATGTAGTTGACCTAACCGGTGATGAAAATCCTACTGATAAAGATGGAGATATAGGTGTTTCAGTGTCTTTAGGTGATGAAATCTTCTCGGAAGGAAAGAAATCTTGAGAATCAAATATTGGTGATAGTGATAATACTGGAGATGGTGGTAAAACATTTGGTAGAGCAATAATAACTTGGGGTGGTGGAATAGCATCATTAATATCGGAATTAGAGGGGACGATAGTAGAGTAAGGGGACGAAGACATGACTATAACAACCCAGTAGTAAATAACATAGGTTACTTATATAATAGTATAGTAGTTATGTATCGGAAAAAGTAGTGGCATCTTCACAATTCAGGGAATATAGTGGCACGGAGGACATTGATGGCAAAAGAAAAGTAGTTATAGTTAAGGTTTTACCCTTGTTCTCTATAACCGTGAGCTCTGATACCAATCTGTAACACCCCCATTTTGGACATATAGCAGCGGAAGCTAATCTGGGGTATTACTTCATGAATCACAGACACAATCATAGAAAACGACTCAAAAGAGACGTTTTTAAAAGATACGTTATCATTCATTTAAAATTAGATTTTTACAAAGACAGGTCCTAAAATCTAGAAATATAAAATGTGAGTGATAACAAGTTTTAGCCATCTTCAAGTCCATGTCATTCTATGCCATAAGTTGCTCAATTACCTAGGATAAACATGCATAGAAAGGGTCAACACAAAGGTTGAGTGAAATTCATAGGTTTGAAATGTAATAGTTGAATACAAGTTATAGTGTAATAATAATTACATAAGCACAATTATCATGGAAAACAGTATGGAAAAACAGTATTATCATGGAGAACAATTGAATGCAAGTTTAATGGTAAATGGGTTACGTTGTTATACACCCGTTATTGGTAATAATTGCCATGAATACAATTATCATGGAAAATCAGGGTAACATTATTATTGTATCTAAGCTTATGACACCAATACGTTATCAAGGAAGATCACCGTAGTGATATTTCTTAGGGACCGATGTCCCCGTAGAAAAGGTAACTTGCCAAGGTTACCTATTAGGACAAATATAGTGCGTTTGGCTACCCCAAGCATGAGTATACAAACGGGAGCCGTCACCCCCAATAGATCTATTCACAATATTCGCGTTCACTCGCAATGCAAGTAATTAATGGTTCATGATATGGAAATAATGGCACTGGAAGCTACTTAGGCAATAATATATCTGGATAGCATACAGTTGGAAAAATACTTGCATTCATGGTTTATATCATTTATCACAGGTTTATAAAGTATTCAAAAGATTGAATGTGGGGTTATGAATTCATTATGTTTTTGAAAAGTAATCACATGATTATAAGATAAACAAGTATGTAAAAGAGTTTATAACAAGCATGTATCCCCCTCGCGAGTTTATAAAACATTTAAAAGATTGAAATGCGAGGCTATGAACTCACCTTAACAGTACTAGGAATCTGATTGATGGCAAAAGTATATAAACTGAAAGTAACGGCTTTGTCACACGCAACCTGGGATAATATATCAAGTCTTAGTTTGATTGAATATGTTTTACATAATGAATATCATCTTTGATTATTATGGAGTATTGTATCACCGTTCGAGCCATCATAAATCAGAGGTCATTCAGTAAACGTTTAAGGAGCTAGGGCACTTTAAGTCGTAAACCAAACAACTTAGTCAGAACGTAATACCAAGATGAAACCCCTTAATATGAAGCTCCCTAGTATTGTGATACAATATAGATTCGGGACAGGAATTTTAAAAGCATATTGATGATGAATTATATAATGGTTATAACATAATCGGTTTTAAGTGTTTTATTCAATAACTGGAATTGATAAGCACGTCAAGCGTTAATTAAAGTTATGTCTTGTAAAGTTTTGAATATATTTTAATACTTTTTCAAAATGTTACATTTTAGACCGTTGAGAATGAAAAATGGCAAAATATACCCTTGGAGTTTCCACTTTTACGAGTTTGGTTCTTCTAGTTTAAAAGATGTACAAAGTAAACCTTGCTCTTTAGAAAGTGACATAATAGACCCCTATAGTTATAACTTTGATAAAATGACATTTTTAGCCCTTTTAGTTATAAGCTTTTAGAAAGTTACGATATATACCCGTGCATGGATAATATTTACAAAACAAGTCCGAATTGCCACGCAAGCTTATTTTAACGTTCCAAAAGATATTTACAGGTTATAACTTATTAATATAAGCTAAAATATGAAGATTTAACATAACAAAAGTTTAAAATAATGATTCGTTAAGCTAGGAAGCAAAACGGGTCGAATTAGGGTTTTAAAATGAAAACGCACGGGTTTTAAGTTCAAATTCTTTCAAGAATCAATAAAGTAGTTATATTAACATCAATTAAGCATGTTAGGATAGATTATAACAACATTTAGCCATTATAAATTTTAGATTAATGAAAAACACAAAATTAGGGTTTTGGGTGTACGGTTTTGGATCAAAATGGAAAATGAGCATGAATTGAGTTATAAAACTTTAACAAGAGTTTATGTATGATTACATGAACATCATAAGGGTATATGAGCAGAAGTGGAACCTTTAGAACCTGGGTTTGAGTTTAAAGATCGAAAATGGGTCGAAATCGGGACTTTTAGCTTCGTACGCCTAGAATAACGACTCCGGGGCTTCGTTTCTTGATTTCTTTTGCTTCATTTATGATCTTGAGACGTCTTAGGACCTCTTAAGAACTTCTTTGAGCAAAGATATGTTGCAATGATGGGTTATAGAAGAAGATGTGGGGGATGGTTTGAAATGGAAGGGTTTTACCCCCTATTTATAAGATCGAATGACCCTTAAGGACCAAGGAAGCTTAATGGCCAAGTTAAGGACACATAGGGGTGATAAGGATCAGTTATGGATGACAAGGATGAGCTAGAGTATGAGTCTGAGGGTCTAGAGAAGTAGATATGCAAGGTGTAAGGTGGTGAGGGGGGTTTCGGCTAGCATGAGGTGTCAAGGAAGTATCATGAAGCCTTGGTGGCCAAGGGAGGTGAGTAAGGTACTTGTAAGCTGCTTGGTGATGTCATGGTGAGGCAAGGGAGGTGATAGGATGGGTGCTTGGTTTAAAAATGGGTCAAAATGAAAGAAAAGGGTGTTGGGTTCATGGCTGTTTTTGGACAGCCGACATCAGTCCCGGTAATTTGGTTGCCATTTGCAAACCGTAACTCCGATGAACCTCAAACTAGTAAGCATGGTTAGATATTTGAGTGTTCTACAACTTTTAGTTTTACATATTTAGGGGTTACTATACAAGAATTTAGAGATAATAGCCATTTACTACAGGTGTGCAGAATCTGCGCACCTTTGCCATTTCGGCTATAACTAATTCATCCGACGTCGAATCGGGTTGATTCCACCTGCAAAATGATCACAAGAGATAGGGCTACAACCTAGTATTTTTACTTAATACCCAGAACCTATTGATTTTTCCCAGATCCTATATTTTATAGACTGCTCTAATTCTGAACTAGGGCCTAGTTTTAGGTTTTTGGGTTAGAATTAGATTAGGGTTTTATTTTAGAATTTAGGGTTTTTAAAATATGTATGAGAGCTTAGGAGTAGAGTAATTAGGGTTTACATGTTATATATTTAGTGTAGTAGCTTGTACAAAAGTGGTAATGAAGAAACTAGAATGAAAACGGAGGTAAAACGGCTATTTTGGAGATCATGCTTAATGACTTGTACATTGTGCTTTTAAGAACTTGTACTTTGACTTGGAGGGAGTTTATATTTCAAATGAGATGTTATATTACTTGTAAATGAGCTTTTATTGCTTGTACATTCATCTTGAATGTTTACATTACCCAAAATTAGGGTTTAGGCATAAATGTTAACGGTTTATGTTCATTTGACATCATTGTCGTGAAATCTTTGTTAAATGAATAACGTATATGATAAAATAGATAATGTGTCATTAACTTGACAGGTTATGATGTTTGCTTGACATATTCATAGATAGAGGTTGCATAGGTCGTTGCGTGAGCTTGTTTACTTTAGAAATGTAATGGAATAAAAACGAAAAAATGTCCCCGTACAAAGGTGGTTTCTTATTTAATATTACATTGCATAGACGGATATTACATTGATGAAAATTTCGGGTTGTTATAAGTATACCCTATTCAAGTGTCATATAGTATTATGTAAGTCCAGGTCAATCCACGGGATTTGTAGCAATTCACAGAATGTTTATCAAGTAACAAAGCTAAATGATTGTCACACATCAAATATCTAAAACGTGTGTAAAGTAAACAAGGAACAAGGAGTGATTCACATAACATAATAGATGGGGATAAAGCAAGACTTTATATAAACATAGCATACAAGTCATTTATGACGGGTAATCATAATTACAAGTATATCTACCAATGAAAACATAGAATCCTTTCGGCCAATATACTACATCATCACTAGTGCATTAGGAATGGTTTATATCAAATATGAATATACATGAATTCTTCCCAACCCGGTCGGTCAACATAAGGAAGGGTCTTAAACATAATTTTACTTGGGTTGTTTATCAATTTACCACACAATTCTCACAAGTATGATATTGATTCGCGACTCAAAATCAACCATTACAACTAACTCTTTCGACCTATAATAGTTGCAACAATCAATCAAATGATAAACAATGATCCAAGTAAAGATAACATCAAATTCATAAACATATATATATTCATAAGTCATAGCAAAATCATCCAAATATCCTATAATGTTTCACATATGAGATCAAAGTAACAATACCAATATTTCGACTACAACAACCACCAACCCAAAACTAACAATTCCATGTTCAACCAACGACCAATTGCTACTGAGATAACCCGGAATATACCAAGTAACTTCTAAAAATCCGCAACATATCACCAAATGGAGTGTTTGGTAACAAGGCTTATGGTGATGATCTTAAGAGAATTTGGTGTGAATCCTCCAAGAATCAAAGTGATAAGTGTTTGTTATGGAAATGGATGGTATGTTTTCTAGATATGGTGTTAGATTTCTGGAAATTCATGGTGGAGAGTGGTGGTTTGTGGTGGTAGCATAGTAGTGAGAAAGGGTGTTTGGATCATTAGATCCTAAGATCCCCATCACTCCTTCCTCATCTCCCAATTCATTTAGAGAGAGAGAGAGAGAGTGTGTGTGTATGTGTGTGTGTGTGTGTGTGTGTGTGTATATGGACGTTTTTGGGGCCAAATTCATGATAATGCTGATCAGACAGAAAGTATGCCGCACTTTTGGTAAAACCAGCATACTTCTCGTTTTTTTTAGTTTGTGGCTTTTTTCTAAGTTGTAGATAATTGAATTCTCTTCGTGTGACCACTTGAACCAACTAAAACGGAGTTCGTATGACCGAGTTATGGCCAAAACAATGAACGGGTGTCGAGAAGCATGTTAGTGCAAATATTACGATATTTAATCTATACGATCTCTTTATGTTTTGGTGATGACAAACATGTGACTTGTAATACGTAACTTAAAGTACGTAAGTTACTCGTAATCACAAATCATTAATGCATTTATGCATCAACATCTCTCGACGTCTCAAGTATGCATCAAGACGGACATTGGTTTACACCCGACATAAATCACATAAGGTATGTACAAACAAGCATTAAACTTATAGGATGATCAAAGAAATAAGTTTTTGTCTTAAACTTTATATTTTTATAAATGTAACAAAATAATTTTTTCAAAACTTAATTAGACAAATTATTTTTGAATTAAAAAGAAATGTTTACGTGGTAATTATTTTAAAATTTCAAAACTGGTTCTTTTCCCCCAAAACATGTTAAACTTTTACCAGACAAGTTTGTCACCACAAAAAAACAAAAACAAGAGCGTCTGTCGAGGCAGTCCCTTTAATAGGCCGGCGGCCCCCTTAAATATCGGCGGCCCCCTAATATATATGGGACCGCCATTTTCTGATAGACAGTTTTTCAGCTCCTATAAATAGTAGGTCACCTCCAACTATTTCAAAAACCCTTTTGCACGAATTTCTTTTAGTTATTTCTCTCTCTAGATCTCACTAAATCTCTCTAAACCTTTGATCATTTAACTTGTTTAATCTTGTTTAAATGTGATCCAATCTTCCTTATTTTCTCAAGTGCAAGAGAAGAACTTCGGTCATCTTTAATATTCGAAGTTATGTAGTCTAGTTAGTCCATTTATAACATTTGTTACATATAGATCGAGTCCATGTTTTCTATTCTTTAGTAGTGTGTAGATCTAATTAATGTATGTATTCGGATGGGTTGATTGTGGGTTGGTTAGTATTTTAGGCCTTAAAATACATTGGTGATGTGGTAGATTGGTTCTAGCTAAGATAAGGACTCGACATTTAGCTTAGTGTTAGAAAATATTGTAAGCGACACGGTTTATGTGTTTGGGCCATAAAACACAAGGTTTGTTATGTTGGGCCACAAAACATAACGGGTTTGGTCATACACGAAGAAGGACTCGACATCTAACTTTGTGTCGGAAAATAATGTAAGCATCGGTATAAGGTTTTCTCCGCCGAAAGGGAGCTTGTTGATTAGTGAAGTAACTCTCGAGTTGGATACTCGAGGAGCAGAGTAGGGCGAAGAGGAGCTTTGTGACCGAAACACTATAAATCACCGTGTCGGTTTGCATTTTCTTTTACCTTTCGCTTTACTTATTTCTTTATATTTATCGCTTTACTTTTATATTTGCATTGTGCTTATGATTGTGTGAATGGTTGTGTATATATTGTTAGTTAAGGTTGTGTAGTTCTTTATACTAAATATTGTATGTGTTGTTATATTGTTAGAATATATGTTAGCTATTGTTAACCTATTATCGACACTCTTCATATTGCGTCAAACTTGATCGGGTAATTGATACAAAAGATTTAAAGTTTTTAAAGGGAAACGTATTCACCCCCCTCTACGGTTTCCACACGGTTGTTGGACATAAATGATAATTTTAAGTCTTAGATTGGATATATATGTACTCCATCTGTCTCATAAAAAGTGTCCACCTTTCTATTTACGTTTGTCATAAAAAAATGTCGAGTTTCCATTTTTGGATAGTAATTATTACTAATTTTCTTACTTTATCATTAAAATCAAAACATACATTAATTACTCACCTTAATTTATATACTTCTTTCGTTCCATAATTATTGTCCAATGTTGACTTTTGATGTTTTTATGTTGCAACTTTGACTTTAACTAATATTTTTTGTGTTATATAAAACTTGATGCAAAATATATGAATGAATTGAGATTTTAAATGTATTTTCATTAGTATATTTTTCATCAAGTATTACATAACGCAATCAAAAATATTTAAAGTTAAAGTTGAAAAATAAAGACTTCAAAAGTTAACAATGGATAATAATTATGGGATGGAGGGAGTATTAATTATGAGGGTAAACATAATTTTTTATCAATCAAAACTAACATTAATTACACATATCATAATTTGTTTATTTTTTATTTGTGGACACTCTTTTTAGGAGAGAGGAAGTAATTTTTAAGTTCGGTCAGATATATATGTCATTTTAAAGCAAAAGAGGTATGTATATGTAATTTTTAAGTTGGATTGGATATATATATATATATATATATATATACATATATATATATATATATATACTAGTTACGTAATCCGCCCGACGGGCGGGTGTGTTTTGGATTTTTGTTTTGTTTAAGCGTGTAACTGTTGGATTTTTAACATAATGTGATGGTTTTTTTTTAAAAAAACTTTAAGACGGTTTGAGAGTATTTGTTGTTCTGTACTAATGGGACGAGAAATGGGTTAGTTTGTGTATTGTACTTCCTGGGATAAACAATTGAACTTTAAAAAAATGCATGTTGGTGTATGGCTTTGATGTTATTTATTAGGCTAATGATATGTTTTTGATTGATAATCATTTAGATCTAATGATTGCCGAAATACAATATATATACTTCCCTATAGCGCCTTACTTACTGATACTCCAAGTTCCAAAACCTCTTTTTTCAGTCCCTACGGTTCAATAAATAATCTTAGAACCCATCTTTGAGATATAAAAAGCACATATTTTAGATAGCCCTGATTAGTGCCAATAGATATAAACCTTAAAATTGTGTTTGGATTAGCAGTTAAAAGATGAATTTCTAATGTAATGACAATGTTATGAGAATTCTAAAGATACTAAACCTTGTATTTCCTAAATTTAATGAGTCTTAATCTTCAATTCAAGAGTCTGCTCCAATCTTTGAGGGCTATATTTTTTTGCTATTCGTGATCGTTTTCCCTCTAATGGTGGCAACCTGTGATAAAGAGGAAAGTTTTAAAATAAACAATATACAGTTTCATCATTTATATATTACAGTAATAAAAATCAATAGAAAAGCAATTCTGTATTGTGCTAAAAAAAGTAAACAATTACTCACGTATAGAAGTCCATGAAGGAATTAGATATGAGATAAATAATCACCCTCGTGTGATCACCAATCAACTGGAGAAGTTTTAATATTTTCGTTAGCCCCACTTAGAGGTAAAAATTAAGTGAGCTGGACTGATGGGGTTATGGGTCAAAACAGGTATTTATGTTTAATATAACTGTTGTAGTTGTGATATAAATTTAATTAACAAACACAATGATTAAGAGGTTTGTATACCTTAAAATTACATATGGTAACCTCATATTTCAACTATTTGACCCATTATGCCGAATTGACCCATAACCAAATAGACATGTCAAAGTTTTGAGTATGTAAATAAGAAATTTTGAGTTTCATACTTCCAATTTAATTTTAGTAGAATCATCTGCAAGGGCATATGACACTTTTTCCAATTCCGCGTCGTTCTTCATAATCATGAAAATAAATTATGTTTCATAATTGTTGGGAACCTGCAAGAAAATTTGATAAATATAAACTGTTAAAATTATTCTAAAGTTCTACTCATTTGAGAATCTAAAAGGATGCTAATCAATTTATTACTTGGCTTGGAAAGTTCAAGCGATTCCGCGATCAAAGATAATGTACATTTGTATTTTATCTTTACCTTTACATGTAGTACACATAAAAAACAGCGAGCCTTATACATAGAGTATTAGCAAGTCCATTTAAAGAGCCCGTTTGGCACACCCATTATGCGACATCTGTTTAAAATGCGTACAATAATTCATGTGCCTTTTTGGGGTGGGGTATTACTATAAGTTGTAAGCAAGTATTATGCATAATATACTTGACCATATAATGCATGCATGCGATGATGGGAAGTGGCTTCTTTTATCCCATTAAATTTGTCATAATAAGTAATACTTGCACCGTATAAAAAGATAAACTATCAATGATGAGCTTCGAATAACATACCACCAGTAATTGTATTCACGTGTTCCTGAAAATGTTGGATCCAATCCCTGCAAAGAGAAATCACACTCTCAGTTGATGCACCAAAACTTGAAAAGAGCAACAGATTTCAGACGAATGACAAGAGCAAGTTTTGACCTGATAACGCCCCAATGCATTTGTGATTGCCACGACATCACCTTTACAGAGTTGGAAAATGCCAGCATTCAGTAGATGTCCTCTAACCCCATATTTTAGCAAGTTACTGTTCAGGGACTCCCGAGCTATCTCTTCATAAATTTCTATAGCTTTCTGGTATCTGGAGACAGATAGTAAGGTTATTCGTCTACATGTTCATATGATTATTATGGGTGTTGGAGCCAGTTAACACTCTACTTCTGTTACCATTACTATATATAACACCGATGATATATCTGGTGGCATGTTTTATACTGTATGATATAAAGATTGGTACAATAAATGTAATGATCCAAATTAAAAGAGTGCAAGTTTACCTTGATGGTCTCGTAGTGATTCCATCCAACCTCAGATGATAGTTTACCCAATAAATAATACTTGTATCCAGCAGTAAGCCTCAAAACCCTGGTTTGATTAAAAACAGGTTAAGCATATAATATGCAATTTATAAACTGCTTTACAAAAACTGTTGCTATTAGATAAGCAGCAAAAAAATACTCTATAATAGATTAAGGTACTCACTTAAGATTCAATAAAAGGACAAAATTAACAACATATTCAAACTTTCGGCTGTTTACAAAGCCTTTCATCATTTTAGATTTAGGAGAGTTGTAAAAGGAGAACCTTGTTAGACACGGTTCCTGCATAATGTAACACCCCCATTTTTACATATAGCAGCGGAAGCTAATATGGGGTATTACTTCATGGATACAACAATCATAATCATAGAAAACGACTCAAAAGATACGTTATCATTCATTTAAAATCAGAGTTTTACAAAGGCAGGTCCCAAAATCAAGTTACATACAATGTGAATGATAACAAGTTTTAGCCATCTTTATGTCCATGCCATTCCGTGTCATAAGTTGCTCAATTACCTGAGATAAACATGCTAAAAAGTCAACACAATGGTTTAGTGAAATTCATAGGTTTGAAATGTAATAGTCGAATACAAGTCATCATAAGTAATTGTTATAGAAGCAGTTACATAGTAATGCGTTATAGTGTGATATTGGGTTACGTTGTTATACACCCGTTATTTGTAATAATTGTAACGAATACAATTATCATGGGAAAATGGTATTGCATGTATAATGTTATGGTATAATTGCATTATTGTCTTGTTTCGTCTAAGCTCATGGCACACAAACTGACTAGTGTATATATATACCCAAATTGACGTGATATATATATAGAGAGAGAGATAATGGCCCTCGGTGTAGGTAATTGCCATATACCTATGAAATTCAAATACGCTTACTCCGTAAAGTAATTAACAGTTCATGATATTGGGGACTTAAAGGCAAAGCAGTTACTTAGGAAATAATAAATCAGGACAACATACAGAAATAATTGCATTCATGGTTTATAGCATGTATCCCCCTCGCGGGTTATAAAACAATTGAAAGATTGAAATGGGGGACTTAAAGGCAAAAGTAGTTACTTGGGCAATAATAAATCAGGATAGCATACAAAAAATAATTGCATTCATGGTTTATAGCATGTATCCCCCTCACAGGTTTATGAAATATTTGAAAGATTGAAATGCGAGGCTATGAACTCACCTTAACAGTATAGGGAAATTTGATTGATAGAAAAGGTATATGAGATGAAAGTAACAGCTTCGTCACACGCAACCTGAGGTAATATGTCAAGTTTTAGTTTGATTGTTATGTTTCAAATCTTTATAAAGTATAATGTAAATCTTTGATTGAATTATTATGGAGTATTGTATCACCGTTCGGGCCATCATAATTCAGAGGTCATTCAGTAAACGTTTGAGGTGCCAGGGCACTTTAAATCGTAAACCCAACAACTCAGTCAGAACGTAATACCAAGATGAAACCCCTTAATATGAAGCTCCCTAGTATTGTGATGCGATATAGATTCAGGACATGATTTTTAAAGAGCATATTGATGATGAATTATATAATAGTTATAACATAATCAGTTTTAAGCATTTTGTTCAATAACTGGAAATGATAAGTACGTCAAGCGTTAATTAAAGTTATATCTCATAAGGTTTTGAACACATTTTAAAACTTTTCAAAATGTTACATTTTAGACCCTTAAGAATGAAATATGGCAAAATATACCCTTGGAGTTTTTACTTTTACAAGTTTGGTCCTTCTAGTTTAAAAGATGTACAAAGTAAACCATGCACTTTGGAAAGTGACATAATAGACCCTTATAGTTATAACTTTGATAAAATGACATTTTTAGTCCCTTTAGTTATAAGTTTCAGAAAGTTATGATATATACCCCTTGCATGGATAATATTTACAAAATAAGTCCGAATTGCCTTACAAGCTTATTTTAATATTCGAAAAGACATTTGCAGGTTATAGCTTATTAATATAAGCTAAAATATAAAGTTTTAACGCAACGAAAGTTTAAAATAACGATTCGTTAAGCTAGGAAGCAAAACGGGTCATATTAGGGTTTTAAAACAAAAACACGCGGGTTTTAAGTTCAAATTCCTTCAAGACTTGATAAAGTGGTCATAATAACATTAGTTAAGCATGTTAAATGGATTATAACAATATTTAACCATTATAACATATAGTTTTAAGAAAAACATAAAATTAGGGTTTTAGGTGTATGGTTTTGGATCAAAATGGAAAATGAGCATGAATTGAGTTATAAAACTTTAACAAGAGTATATTTAGGATCATATGAACATTATAAGAGTGTAGGAGCAGGTATGAATATCATAGAACCTGGGTTTGAGCTTATAGCTTGGAAAAGGGTCGAAATCGGGACTTTTAGCTTCGTATGCCTAGAATAACGACTCTGTGGCTTCTTTTCTTGGTTTCTTTTGCTTCACTTCTATTCTTGAGACTTCTTATGACCTCTTAGAATCTTCTTAGAGCAAATTATTGCTGCTATGATGTGTTATAGAGGAGGAAGTGGGGGATGATTTGAAATGGAGGGTGTTATGCACTTTTTATAGGCGAATTCAACGTTAAGGGCCAAGGAAGTTTGATAAATAGGTTAGGACACATGGGAGGATGACATGAACCAGCTAGGGGTTGATGTGGAGAAGCTATAGTGTGATTAGGATGAGCTAGAACTAGCTAGAAATGGTGGATGGCCTCTCTTGGTGCCGTGGCTGATATAGGGTAAAAGGGAAGCATGTGGTCTGATTTCTAGCCATGGAAGTGTATCTAGATGCTTGTAAGATGCTATGGAACATGTGGGTGAGTCACCATGGTGCTTAGTTGCAAAGATAAGCTTCAAAAATGGGTCGAAATGCAAAGAATAGGGTCGCGGGTTAAATAGGGATCGAATTGAGTTTTTGAGCTTGTATTTCATGTACATTTGATTAGTAATGATAGATATATGTTCATAAGACTTGTATTAAGGATTAATAACAAGAATTGATAGGTGGTTCGGGTTTAAAATGGGTGAAAACAAGTAAACGGGTCAAAAGTTCCAATTTCTTGGGTTTAATTCTTGTACATTTGAAGTAAAATGATGAAATGATGATGGAATGTGATTGATAATACTGTAAATTAAGTTGTTACAACTTATTTTAGGGTTGGTTGAGGTTTATAATGGATAAAAATCAAGAAACGGGTCATGGTTCAGTATTTTGCTCGGGTTAGGATTTCTGGGTTTTGAATTAGGGTTTTGAGTATAAAAATGTGTATGAAAGCTTATGATTAGAATAATTAGGGTTTACATATTATATATTGAGTGTAGTAGCTTGCACAAAAGTGGTGGTGAAGAAACTAGAATGAGAACAGAGGTAAAACGACTATTTTGGAGATCATGCTTAATGACTTGTATGTTGAGCTTTTAAAGACTTGTACTTTGACTTGGAGGCAGTTTATATTTCAAATGAGATGTTATATTTCTTGTACATATGCTTTATTAGCTTGTACATTCGCTTTAGATATTAACCCTTCATGGAATTAGAGTTTAGAGGTATACGATAACGGTTTAAAGCCCGTTTTGATATAATGTTGCAAATGGTACATTATATGAGTAATGTACTTTGGAAAAAGGATATGATGATATTGAATTGACATGTTATGATGTTTGTTTGACATATATTAAGATAGGATTGATATAGGTATGTTGCGTAAGCTCGTCTACTTTAGTTATGCAAGTTACATTGCATATTGAGATATTGGCAATACAAGTAATGTAATAAAGCGAAAAATTTCCCCGTAGAATTGTGATCATAATAAAATAGGTTGATTTTTGCATTTGATGAAAATTTTGGGTTGTTATAGTCTCCACCCCTTATAGAAATCTCGTCTCGAGATTTAGTCAAAATGCCGAAGAGATGTCAAGGAATTATTATGAATTTTGTAAGAGAGTTGCTAATCATGTGGGATACAGATTTGGAAATGAACTGATGGTGAAGGTAATAATGATAATGATTAAGGAATTATTTGTACAAACGGATTGAAAGAAACTTGTTTGTACATATGTTATATACTTAAGCCTACTTATTTATAATTTATCACTTACAAAGAGAAGCGTCCAAATCCTTGTAAATGAGAATTTATAAATTCATAGTTCAGAGATTTATAATTTCTTATTCAAATGAAGAAGCGTCCTAATTCATTTCAATAAGATGATCATAAATCGTCTTACCTAAGCATAAAACATGATATTGAAACAGTAAGGTGTAGAAAATGATATGATCATGAAAGGTAAGAAAAATATTAAGATATTAATTGTACTAACGCCCATATAGTTGAGGATGATAATTTATGTTTCAAAGGTATAAGGAGAGTATTCAGAGTTGAACATAATGGAATTGACAAATGATGTCGAGTTTTGATATCACCAGATAACAAGATGTAATGGAATCATCACTTTATTATTTCATAGATAACTTTACATATGAAACTTTTAAAAGTGTAGATACTTATGCTACATGTCTTATGATAAGATTCTAGATAAAAGCAACAAATGATAAAGATTGTAGCTTGATGTTTGAAGTTTTTAAACTTATGAAGTGTGTTTCAGAAGATTCTGGTAATGAACTTGAATATCCTCGAGAGTTGTTTCTAGAGTAGAAATCCTAGAGTGAACAAAAGTAAACCTGTCTCTAAGTATGTTTCCCTGTGGCCCTGTTGTTTGCTTTTGAGCACTGATTTGCATAATGTCGTTTCTCTCCACAGACATTACAAGTTATGGATACTGACACCCTTTTCCTTTGAAAAATCGATGAATTGTGAACGAAATTTTAGTTTTTTGTTGTTTTGCTTATAATTCATGGCATATACCTTAGGCTCTTTAAGACATAAATCAAGTAATATTATTTACACATATAACCTTATTTTTTTTTTTTTGCTCTTTATGGTGCAAATAACTAAGAAATTTTTCATTCATTATTTTTATAACTACCATATACCCTATGGCTCTTTAAGTACCAATATTTTCATGGATTACTATACTTATGCCATTATACAATTAGCTCTTTATGGCAAAAAGTAATAAAATGATTATACTCTACCCATACCATATACCCCTAAGGTCTTTAGGTAGAATACGTAAAGCAATAAACATGTGATGCATATAATAAGCCAAAATTCGAATCATCGACTTCCAAATCAAAGGAAAGTTACTAAAAATTAAATTGAACCGGACAACCTTATTTATTAAACATTTATGCATATAAGTGAAACAAACTAATGGGAGAAAAAGTCACAATTAATACTTATGAGCTTGAAAGAAAACCAACTATTCTACGCTTAATATCATGACTTATAATTAACACTATTATTTCTCATTCTTTGCAATTAAACTTCTCTAAGAAATGTGAGGGACTCGCGAATGCTTAGACTAGCGAATTAAGATCGGCACTTTAACAAGTCACATAGACTGGCAACAATCTTAACTCTAATAAATCGAGTTTGGCATAATGGATAAGCCTACATAAGACTAGCAACAAACTCGATTTAAATATTTTAAGGAAAAAGCTAAGGTATAAAACCGGTTGAATCAAAATTTATTTCTTGTTCTCACCTTTATTTATGTCACAACACATATTTCATCACTTTATTCCACCATTCATCACTTTTTTTCACTTTATCATGCACAATTTTTTTTTAATTTTGCTATTTTTCACACAAATCACATATTTTTGGTGGAAAAACGGGTTACGTGAGAACAACGGCTGCAGGTATAATCAAATCGATAGATTCTCCCCCCCCCCCCCCAATACTAAAACTACACATTGTCCTCAATGTGAAATTGATACCCCCATACTAATTTTAATGCATAATCTTGATATAAAGGGGTCTCTACGCAAATCTAAAGCCGTTTATTAAGTATGCTAAAGATAAACGTTAATCGATAAGATTTAGGATATCGGATTCTCAATATAAGCATGCAAAGGATTTGAAGAGCGAGTGAACAATGGACAAAACACCGAGCACGAGAGTCTTCAAAATCCAAGCAATCCTGGACAAACATCACAAACAAAACACGAAACACGAGAAAAGAGAAGAGGCGAGCCCCCTTACATTAATTATTAGAAAATAGATAAGGAGATAGAAACGCTTGTTTTTGTTAACTGAGTCACGAGCTTGACTCGACCCCGAATTAAGTTGTCCATGGGGGTGCAAATGGAAAAGAAAATCTCAATCGGGCTTTCATTTATGTTTGGATAAATACATTAAAGCAACATGAAGTTCCATCCCGATAAGATGGCCACAGTCTAAGTGGATGATGCCGGGTAGTCCAAATGATTTGTCTTCACTCCGGTGGAGAGAAGTAAAGGAGAATCCACAGGGTAGGTGCGATACGGGAGAAAAGTCCGAATGACAAATGCGAAGGAATCGTCATCTTCAATATTCTAAGAAACATCAATTTCACCTCCCCCTGGGTTAAAACATTCGTCTTCATTAAGTTCATCAAAATTGTTTATCAGGGGTGCATCGGGCTTAATGTCGAAGGTAAAACGCTCATACTCAGGAATAGGATCATCGTTAAGTAAGTCGTTAGAAAAAATAATATCCCCTTCCGAGTCAAAATCACTTTCAATACCCGGTGGTATCGAGTCTTCTGGAACAAGAAATGTATCAACCTCCTCTATAAGAAAGTCATTATCCACAACGGGAATAGGAGAAGAGGAGGGATATTCGAGCACAAAAGGAATAGAAGGAATAAGATTCAACGCTTCGATCTTATCAATGAGAAGATTGACGTTTAATAATTTCTCACGAAGAATCTCGTCCTCTATTTGAAGAATATCATTGTCAATTTCTCCTTCTTCTTCATCAAAATCGTCATCATCAATTCTCGGTAAAATTGGATCAATAAGATCGAGTTCACCGGCGAACTCTTCGGGAAGAAAATCAATCTTAGGAGATGTGATCGAAATATCTCGATTAAGCAAAGAGTTAATAAGTCCAAATTCAGCATCAAAATGATCATTATCACAAGACGGCACATCACAAATATCGTCGAAAATACCCTTTGACTCACTTGGGATTGGGACAAGGTTCTCAACACTAGACTTTTCCGTTTCCGAAATAGTGTTAAGATGCTCGTCTCCCATACTTAGAGAGTTATCGGTCTCCTCGGCTGGTAAGTCGGGTGTGATTGCTTTAGAATTTCTATATATAATAGTATACTCATCATCATCAGCCATAGGAAAATTCCAATTTAGAAGAAAACTTTGAGCTGTCGGTTCCTCATGCTCTGACTATTTTTCTTGTTTTGGTTGAATTCCATTAAGAATTTGCAAATCTTTCATAAGTTTAAGTAGCAATTCTTGCATAACTTCAGGTTGATTCTGCTCTTCTTCTACAACTTGCTTAATTTTAAGAAATCTCTCCTCGGCTAGCAATAAAGTCGTGCACTTTTCTTCAGGGGGTATATGATCATACTCCTTTAAAAAGGCTTGAATAGTTTCCATTAAGTTTTCTCTAACTTGCAACATTTTCGTATCCATTGCTTGAGGGGGTTGATGAATTACGAGAAACTGCGGGGGTTGATATTGGTTAAAACCAGAATAAATCGGATTATAACAAAAATTAGGATCATAATTTTGGTTCATCGGTTGACACTAAAAAATTTCATGAAGAACCCCGCAATTTTCATAAGGAAATTGTTGTGGCTGACTCGGAGAATAATGTAGAGGTTGGTTAAATCCAAAGTCTTGATTGTAACAAGGACCCTGATCAAAGACGGGTGTGTTCCCTGTTTGACAATCGAAGCCTGGATTAGAATTCCCTCCAGAAAATTCACACGAGTATATCTCGTATTGTTGTTGTGGAGGTTGGTTGAAGAAGTTCGGTGTTTTATTATAAGAATAAGGATTTGGGTCATAGACAAACTCATTTTCGGATCCTACACTGCTACAGCTCGGACAATTTCCACTATTAAACGGACCTCCACAACACGAGCAACCAAAATGGTTATACGAAGACATGTCAAAGAATTAAACGGATAAGAGGATAAAGAAAATAAGAATTAAATGTAATAAGAGGATAAAGAAGAATATATTTAGATTTTAAAAATTAATACATGATAAGAGAAATTAACAATAAAAAAGAAAAAAAATTGTAATCCAGAAAAATTTCAAACGTGCATGGTAGCTCTCTAAAAATCGTACAAGAAAAGGAGGAGCTGGTAAGCGCGAGGCGCTATTTAGAATAACCCTTCTCCTTTTGGGTGATGTTCTTAGGATCAAACCCGCCTTAAACTTCCCTTATAGCACGTAATCTAAAGGTGAGCCGTAACAATGATTAACAAACGGTTATTTTTAATAAAAGAAAATAGAAGTGTAAAATATTTTTGTATTTTTATGGTTTTATTAAGAAAATATTCACAAATGAAAAACGATAACTTCACGAGGAAGGTTCTTCAAAACACTAATCTTCGAACGAAACACGATAATCGTAACACTCTTCCCCGGCAACGGCGCCAAAAATTGATCCGTCTCCGAATACGCTATACGTAAATATATAGTATAAGGATAGGACAATTATAGTATAGTAAGTATTTTCCGTCGGGTTCAAGATAAACGCTTTTAACCAAAACGTTATATCAAAAAACCTCCCGGGTCGTTTTCCCTCGACGAAGCGTGAATTGAAAATCGGTTAAATTCGTGATCGCGCGTTTTGAATGGTTTCAAACTTTTGAATTGATTATCTATTTCTACAATTAAAAGCACATAGATCATATAAAGAAAAATTAACGACTAAGCAATAAAACAATTAAGCATAAAAACAATAACGGAAATTAAAGAAACGTGACAATTAAAACCTAAATTATCTAAAATTAAACCTAAAATGATTTTTTTACTTTTCCTAATCCTAATTACTAACTTGTAAGAAAAATCTAAGGAAATCCTAAACCGAGGGTGCTTAAAGTTAAAAACGAAGAAAACGAGAACGGGGATCAAATCCCGTTCTTTAAAAAGTGAAATTCTTAAATTTTAACCCTACGAAAGTAAATTTAAATCCTAAGCCTAAAATATGATAAAAGAAAATTTTATAAAAAATAATTTTAATTTTTTGATTATTTTTTCTATTTTTTATGACTTTTTAAAGTTTTTAATAAAAGAAAATGATTAAAAATAGAAAACTTAACTCTAAAAATCTGGAAAAATTTCTAAAAGTGTAAAATTAATAGACTGATTTTATAAAAATTAAACCTAAAAATAAGCTGAAACAATAAGCCCTTAAAAGCCAATAATAAGCTACGGCTTATTATGAAAAAGGAAAAGAAAAACGTGCTTAAGGAATTAATGTAGGACTATCTTGACAGATAGCCCTACTGGTGCTGATGGTTTGAGTGTGTGTGATTTGGGACTTGTGTGTGTTAAGGGCTAGGTCTTGGGTTCGAATCCAAGGCCTAGCTTTTTACTATTTTTTTTATTTTTGAAAATTTTAAAAACAAAGTTATAAATCTACTGAAAATGAGTAACTTTTGTAAAACAATTTTTTATAAAACTAAGAAATAAGCTGGAAAAGAGCTTTAGAAGCAACAGTTTAGACTTTAAAATTTAAAAAGAAATTTTGCTTTTTACTAAACTAAGGAAACTCAAAAAGCTAAAATAAGCTAAGCTATGAATGAAATAAGCTACTACTACCTTAAATCTAATCTAATAAGCAAGATTGAACTAGAAACAAACAGAAAGAATAAGCCATAAGCTTAAAAATTCAAATAAGCACTTAAGCATAAACTGAGTACCAAACAGTCCTAAGAGGCAACTTTGAGCTTAATTTCCAATAAGCAAATGGAACCTTATGACTTTGAGACTCATATTTCTAGAAAGTTTAGCCAATAAGCTTCTTAAAACTACTTTTGAAAAATATTTTGAAAATCTAGAAGGCTATAAAAAACTAATTTGAAAACTGCTGAAAATACTCAGTATGTACTGAATGAATTTTTGGTTTTCAAAAGACAAAATGCTAATTTGTAAGCTAAAAACAGATTACCAATTAAGCTTTTTAGACTAAAATAAGTTCAAACAGATGAAGATTAGCCTAAAATCTACTAGTGTACTAAAAATTAAGACCTAACAACTAATTTAAAAGTCTGAATTTTAAGCTAGAAGATGGCCTTTTGGCCTTTTATGCTGCTGATGCAGTTTGCAAGCAAAGCATTCAAATCTTAAAACAAACAAGTGCAAGCTCAAGACTTGTTTTCTACACTTTAAAATCACCAAACTAAATGCAAATTGAGGGATAAGTTCAGCTAGAATGAACTTGAAATTAAAATGCTATTATAACTAAACTTATACTAACAGATTCTAACTACTTACACTGAGACTAATTAAAAGCTGATAAACTTTAATTAAAACTTTAAATCCCACTCTCATAAACCTCTATATGAACATTAAGATCAAACCAAAGGACTAACTAACCTTAGACAGCACTAACTTAAGTTAGTGCTGTCTAATGTTAAACACTCCTTTATCTTTCTTAAATTCATAATTAGCTTATGAAACTCAAATTTAAACTTCAAACTAAAGATACCTGATGATAATCAGCTTATAATGAGCCTAATGAACAGATTTCAAAAAACAAATAAGCAGGAACAATAAGCTAACAAGATTAAGCTATTATTATTGGATTTTTTCACTGTTTTATAAAAATAACATGCAAACTATGATTTAAGCTAACAATTAAACTAGATAAGCATTTAACACAATAATAATTAAGCATAATAGCTATCGAACAGAAAAAGCTAGAAATAAGCAGGCTTAACATAAATTACCAATACTATATATAAAACAATTTTTTTTTATTTTTATTTTTCTTTTTTTTTTAAGTTATATTGCAATTTAATAGCTATAAAATACGAAAATGAAGATTACAACTGCCTTTTGCACAAACAAGGATTATCAAATGCTCTATGAGCTAATCAACAAAGCTCAACTTATTCCTAGGATAAGCTGTCCGTTGTTTCTTGGAAGCCTTCCAGTTTGGGCTTTCCCTTCAAATAAATGCTGTGGTAAATTTTGGAGGTGTTTTAAATGACAATAAAGTCTATTAAGCTTTAAGCGCCTTATATGAGTATCTAACTAGCTTGAGTAGGATGAATTACATCAGCTTATTTAGTGTCTTCTTGAGATTTATCAAACCATGTTGAATTTTAAAGTAAAACAGATTGAATCACAAGATTATTAAAAGTAAACTGCAAATTTTATTACTAAAAACGAATTACAAAGCTTTTAAATGAAAATTACAAGGACTTAATAAGCTAAAAAAATTTAATAAGCTAAAAGTTACTTCTACATTACTCCTATACCTAATTCCTAAACCTAGATACTGATGTGAGTAAGGGTGAACTTTATTTTATAGCCTGGAGAGATGAACTCTAGTCCTTCTGCACGTCCTTATCAATTTGACCATCCATATTTCTAATATTGTTGATGGCATTGGACGTTGGATGGGAATATAGCACACGGATTGCCAAGTTGGCAATCCCACTTCTTTGGAGCTGTGTGTTTCTTTTGCACTTGTTTTAGTGTAAAATTCCCATCTTAGTTGTGCTTCTTAGACATACGCGTGGCATCCCCTTGTCAAATTGACCAATCATAGCTTAGAGATGACGTTTTGGATGCTGAGTTGTCACTTGGTAGTAAGAATCTTCAAGGCCACGTTGGACGAGCTTGGGAGAAGGGTTAATTTCTCTTTAATTGAGACAATTTGGGCAGGGTAAAAGTGGGGAAGACAATGAATAGTTAAAACCTATTTTCGCGCCTATTTTTTTACCTTTTATACGTTTGATTGTTTGACTGAGGTAAAGGGAGGGTTGACTTGGGCCTATAAGGGTTTTGGGCTGGTGTTTATCTTGGGCTCGGTTAAATGGTTTAAACGAAAAGGTTTGAGTTTATATTTAACACTTAACTACCATTAGACTTTTAAATAAAAGGATTAACGGTGTTATACAATTAAGGACTTTTTGTGAATTTGATTTAACAATAAGGGTTGTTTTGGTGTTTTAAGGGTTTTGTCCTTTTGTGGGTTAACCAAGGTTTAACCACTGTTGACTTTTTGTTAACCATTGTTGATAGAAAAATTCCGGCTCTTGTGCACTCTTTCCGTTCCCGTGTCCGTTTTTGTCCGGTTTTGGCTCTTTTCTTGTGATATTTGCAATATCCGTACCTACACATTCACAAAAGACAAAATACACATATGCAAGTACTTTTATGCACATTTTCACCTTTTTAGGGTTTGTTTTGATATAAAATGGATATGTGATTTCTCACATATCATCGCTCCGACTCCCGGTTCCGCAATCACTATTCCTGAAACCGCAAATGAATTTGCTATTTAAGGTGACCACTTGACTCTTATCAAAGGAAACTAATTTGATGGTAGAACCAAAACCGATCCTCACAAACACATTCACGAATTCCTCATAATCTGCGATATGTTTAAATACAGATATACCGAAAATGAAGACCCCCGCCTAATGATGTTTCCCCTATCACTAACTGGAGAAGCAAAAACATGGCTGGACAAACTCAACAAAGGAACTATCGAAACGTGGGATGAACTTCAAACTGCTTTCATTAGCCGATTCTTTCCCCTAGCTCTTTTCGACTGACTCCTTGGAGAAATCTGAGCTTTCTCTCAACATGAAAACGAATCTCTAACCGATGCTTGGCTTCGTATGAAAGAAATGCTCCAAAACTGCCATGGTCACAATCTTTCCAAAGGCAACATTATAAAAATCTTCTATCATGGTCTCAGCGAGATAACCCAAGAAGTTCTAAATGCCGTAGCCGGTGGTATTTTCCTTTATAAAACACCAAATCAAGCTTATCAACTTCTCAAAGATAAAGTCTTACTCAAGCTCGACTGGGCTAAAAATCAAAATACCAAATCAACTCTTAAGAAAACCGTTGCTTTCACCGATGAAGGTAGCAGTAATTCTAATACTGATAAAATTATTGTCTGAATGGATGGCATGACCCTAAAAATAGATGCTCAGTACAAAGAACTCCAATCTAATGCTAAAAAAACAAAACCCGATCTTGATGAAGATGACATACCCATGTCTCGTAAAGAAGAGGCAAAACTCATGCAAACTTTTCGTAAGACTCGTTTTACAATGATTACTGCGACCGAGACTCAAATCGCGATAATTGGCGTTCCAACGAACGAAGTTGTTACAACTGAGACAACTACCGATCCAACACCGATGATAAATCCTATGACCTTCAAAAACAATTTAACGATTTCATGAAATCTCAGCAATCAACCAACGCTTTTGTCAAAGAAACATTCATGGATCTCAAAACCTAACTCGAAACCGTAGCTAAAAATCATCAAGCTTCCATTCAAAACCTTGAAACCAAGTTTGACAGACTCGCTGATAAACAATCCGGTCGGCCTTCTAGATCTCTTCCAAGTAACACTCAACCAAACCCAAAAGGGCACAACTCTAAAGCCTATCAACCACCGCAATCTCGCAATGAGCATGTGAATGTTGTATTCACAAGTGGTAAATCCTATAACCCACCAGTTAACCCAAATGATCAACAAGACAATTCTAAAACCCCTGTCAATTTCGATAGTGATGATGAAGACGAACCTACACCATAACCAAAAACTCAAAATCCAAAACCAGCTAAAGAAACTCCGTTACCCAAACCATACAAACCAAAAATCCCGTATCCTCAACGTCTAAGGAAAGAGAAAATGGAAGCTTAATACGGAAAATTTCTCGACATGATCCGTGCCATTCGAATCAATATACCTCTTATCGACGTCTTAGCCGGAATGCCTAATTATGGCAAGTTTCTCAAGGAACTAATAAGCAACAAACACAAAATCGAACAAATTTTTACCGCTTTCTTAAGCGATGAAAGTTCAACAATGATCCAAAAAAAAAGTTCCACCTAAACTGAGAGATACCGAAAGTTTCCTTATTCTGTGTAATTTCAACAAAACTTTCTCCTACAATGCTTTAGCCGACATAGGTGCTAGCATTAACCTTATGTCGTATTCATTATATGCAAAACTATATATCGAAACTCTCAAACCTACCAAAATGAGTGTGGGATTAGCCGATAGATCATTCCAATACCCTGTTGGAATAGCTAAAAATATGCTCGTTGAAGTTGGTAAATTCACCTTTCTTGCCGATTTCGTTATCCTAGAATTGGAAGAAGATAGCAAAGTTCATATCATCTTAGGACGTCCATTTCTTCATACTGCTGATGCAGTTATTCGAGTTAAACAGAAACAACTCAATCTTGGAGTTGGAACTGAACGAATGATCTTCAATATCGATTCTGTGATGAAACACTCTTATTCGAACGATGATACCTATTTTAGTATTGATGTTATTGATAAAATCTTAGAAGAAGACTTCGATGCTCTTCTAGACGAAGGTAGTGAAATCCTCCATTCCATCGAAGGAACCCTTCTTAAAGAAGAAATCTTTGCTGAATTCGATGAATTCATGCCAATGACTGCCGATGAAAACTCTGACTCTGAATCTGATATCGAAGAACGACCATTCGAGAAAATCACCATCAATACAGACTATAAAATCAAACATCTCTTGAAGAACCTCCTACGGATCTTGAACTTAAACCCCTTCCTGGTAATCTGGAATATGTATTCTTGGAAGAACCCTCT
>BQNB010062757.1:0-35953 GCA_026074375.1 Tanacetum coccineum
ACATCTAATGTACAACGATAATACATCAACTCATCCATTGAACATCTAATGTACATTGATAACATATTGACTAATCCGTTGGACATCTAATATACAATGATATCATATCGACTCATCCGTTGAACATCTAATGTACAACGATAACATCTCGACTTGTCTGTTGAACATCTAATGTATAACCATAGCATCTTGACTCATCCGGTTAACATCTAATGTATAAGGATAACATATCGACTCATCCGTTAAACATCTAATGTACAACGATAGCATATCGACTCATTCGTTTAACATCTAATGTAAAACGATATCATATCGACTCATTCGTTGAACATCTAATGTATAACAATATCACATCGACTCATCCATTGAACATCTAATGTACAACAATAATACATCGACTAATTTGTTGAACATCTAATGTACAACGATAACATCTTGACACGTCTGTTGAACATCTAATATATAATCATAGCATCTTGACTCATCCATTGAACATCTAATGTGTAATGATAGCATATTGACACACCCGTTAAACATCTAATGTACAACGATAGCATATTGACTCATCTGTTGAACATCTAATGTACAGCGATAACACATCGACTCATCCGTTGAACATCTAATATACAACGATAACATATCGACAAATCCATTAAACATCTAATGTACAAAGATATCATATCGACTCATCCATTGAACATCTAATGTACAATGATAACACATCGACTCATCCTTTAAACATCTAATGTACAAAGATATCATATCGACTCATCCATTGAACATCTAATGTACAATGATAACACATCAACTCATCCTTTAAACATCTAATGTACAACGATAACATCTCGACTCATCCGTTGAATATCTAACGTATAACCATAGCATCTTGACTCATCTGGTAAACATCTAATGTACAACGATAACATAACGACTGATCCGTTGAACATCTAACGTACAATGATAGCATATAAACTCATCAGTTAAACATCTAATTTACAACGATAGCATATCGACTCATCCGTTGAACATATAATGTACAATGATAACATATCGTCTCATACGTTGAACATCTAATGTACAACGATATCATGTCGACTCATCCGTTGATCATCTAATGTACAACAATACCATATCGACTCATCCGTTGAACATCTAATGTACAACGATAACACATCGACTCATCCGTTGAACATATAATGTACAATGATAACATCTCGACTCGTCCGTTGAACAACTAATGTATAACCATAACATCTCGATTCATCGGGTAAACGTCTAATGTACAACGATAACATATCGACTCATCCGTTGAACATCTAATGTACAACGATATCATATCGACTCATCCGTTGAACATCTAATGTACAACGATATCATATCGACTCATCCGTTGAACATCTAATGTACAACGATATCATATCGACTCATCCGTTGAACATCTAATGTACAATGATAACACATCGACTCATCCATTGAACATCTAATGTATAACGATTACATCTTGACTCGTCCGTTGAACATCTAATGTATAACCATAGCATCTTGACTCATCCGGTAAACATCTAATGTACAACCATAACATATCGACTCATCCGTTAAACATCTAATGTACAATGATAGCATATCGACTCATCCATTGAACATCTAATGTACAACGATATCACGTCGACTCATTCGTTGAACATCTAATGTACAACGATAACACATCGACTCATCTGTTGAAGATCTAATGTACAACCATAACTTCTCGACTCGTCCATTAAACCTCTAATATATAACCATAGCTTCTTGACTCATCCGGTAAACATCTAATGTACAACGATAACTTATCGATTCATCATTTGAAATCTAATGTACAACAATAGCATATCGACTCATCCATTGAACATCTAATTTACAACGATATGACATCGACTCATCCATTGAACATCTAATGTACAACGATAAAACATCGACTCATCCGTTGAACATCTAATGTACAGCGATAACATCTTGACTCGTCTGTTGAACATCTAATGTATAATCATA
Organism: Tanacetum coccineum; assembly: GCA_026074375.1. Classification (NCBI taxonomy): domain Eukaryota; kingdom Viridiplantae; phylum Streptophyta; class Magnoliopsida; order Asterales; family Asteraceae; genus Tanacetum; species Tanacetum coccineum. The sequence goes on from BQNB010062757.1 coordinate 2,029, forward strand.
GCATCTCGACTCATCCGTTGAACATCTAATGTGTAACGATAGCATATTGACTCAACCGTTAAACATCTAATGTATAATGATAGCATATCGTCTTATCTATTGAAAATCTAATGTACAACGATTAAATATCGACTCATCTGTTGAACATCTAATGTAAAACGATAACATATCGACAAATCCGTTGAACATCTAATGTACAACGATATCATATCAACTCATTCAACATCTAATGTATAATCATAGCATCTCGACTCATCCGTTGAACATCTAATGTGTAACGATAGCATATTGACTCAACCGTTAAACATCTAATGTATAATGATAGCATATCGTCTTATCTGTTGAAAATCTAATGTACAACGATTAAACATCGACTCATCCGTTGAACATCTAATGTAAAACGATAACATATCGACAAATCCGTTGAACATCTAATGTACAACGATATCATATCAACTCATTCATTGAACATCTAATGTACAACGATAACACATCGACTCATCTGTTGAACATCTAATGTATAACAATAACATTTCGACTCCTTCGTTGAACATCTAATGTATAACCATAGCATCTCGACTCATCCGGTAAACATCTAATGTACAACCATAACATAACGACTAATCTGTTAAACATCTAACGTACAATGATAACATATCGAAATATCTGTTTTAAAAATCTTAAATTATAAAGTTAGCATATCCTACTCATTCCGTTGGTTGAACATCTAGTGTACAACCTATAAACAATTGATCATCCGTTACAACATCTAATGTACAACGATAACACATCGACTCATCCGTTGAACATCTAATGTACAACGATAACATATCGACAAATTCGTTGAACATCTAATGTACAATGATAACACATTGACTCATCCGTTGAACATCTAATGTACAATGATAACATCTCGACTCGTCCGATGAACATCTAATGTATAAACATAACATCTCGACTCATACGGTAAACATCTAATGTTCAACGATAACATATCGACTCATTCGTTGAACATCTAATGTACAACGATAGCATATCGACTCATCCGGTAAACATCTAATGTACAACGATAACATATCTACTCATCCGTTAAACATCTAATGTACAACGCTAGCCTATCGACTCATCCGTTAAACATCTAATGTACAACGATAGCATATCGACTTGTCCGTTGAACATCTAATGTATAACCAAAGCATCTTGACTCATCTAGTAAACATCTAATGTACAACGATAGCATATCGACTCATCCATTGAACATCTAATGTACAACGATAGCATATCGACTCATCCGTTGAACATCTAATGTACAACGATAGCATATCGACTCATCCGTTGAACATCTAATGTACAACGATAGCATATCGACTCATCCGTTGAACATCTAATGTACAACGATAGCATATCGACTTATCCGTTGAACATCTAATGTACAACGATAACATATCGACTCATCCGTTGAACATCTAATGTACAACGATAACATATCGACTCATCCGTTGAACATCTAATGTACAACGATATCATATCGACTCATCCGTTGAACATCTAATGTACAACGATATCATATCGATTCAAGCATTGAACATCTAATGTACAACGATAACACATTGACTCATCTGTTGAACATCTCATGTACAACGATAACATCTGGACTCGTCCGTTGAACATCTAATGTATAACCATAGCATCTTGACTCATCCGGTAAACAACTAATGTACAACGATAACATATCCACTCATCAATTGAACATCTAATGTACAACGATAGCATATCAACTCATCCGTTAAACATCTAATGTACAATGATAGCATATCGACTCATCCGTTGAACATCTAATGTACAATGATAACACATCGACTCATCCATTGAACATCTAATGTACAATGATAACATATTGACTCATCCGTTAGACATCTAATGTACAACGATATCATATCGAATCATCCATTGAAAATCTAATGTATAACAATATCACATCGACTCATCCGTTGAACATATAATGTACAACGATAACATCTCGTAGCGTCCGTTGAACATCTAATGTATAAACATAGCATCTTGACTCATCCGGTAAACATCTAAGGTACAACGATAACATATCGACTCATCCGTTGAACATCTAATGTACAACGATAGCATATCGACTCATCCGTTGAACATCTAATGTATAACGATAACACATTGACTCATCCGTTGAACATCTAATGTACAACGATAACACATCGACTCATCCGTTGAACATCTAATGTACAATGATAACATATCAACTCATCCGTTAGACATCTAATGTACAACGATATCATATCAACTCATTCGCTGAACATCTAATGTACAACGATATCACATCGACTCATTCGTTGAATATCTAATTTACAACGATGTCACATCGACTCATTCGTTGAACATTAAATGTACAACGATAACACATCGACTCATCCATTGAACATCTAATGTATAACGATAACATCTCGACTCGTCTGTTGAACATCTGATGTATAACCATAGCACCTCGACTCATCCGTTGAACATCTAATGTGTAACGATAGCATATTGACTCATCCGTTAAACATCTAATGTACAATGATAGCATATCGACTCATCCATTGAACATCTAATGTACAACGATATCACATCGACTCATCCGTTGAACATCTAATGTACAACGATATCACATCGACTCATCCGTTGAACATCTAATGTACAACGATATCATATCGACTCATCCGTTGAACATCTAATGTACCACGATAAAATATCGACTCATCCGTTGAACATCTAATGTACAACCATAACATCTCGACTTGTCCGTTGAACATCTAATGTATAACCATAGCATCTTGACTCATCCGGTAAACATCTAATGTACAACGATAACATATCAACTCATCCGTTGAATATATAATGTACAACGATGACATCTCGACTCGTACATTGAACATCTAATGTATAACCATAGCATCTTGACTCATCCGGTAAACATCTAATGTACAACGATAACATCTCGACTCGTCCGTTGAACATCTAATGTATAACCATAGCATCTTGACTCATCCGATAAACATCTAATGCACAACGATAACATATCGACTCATCCGTTGAACATCTAATGTACAACGATAGCATATCAACTCATCCGTTGAACATCTAATGTACAACGATAACACATCGACTCATCCGTTGAACATCTAATGTTCATTGATAACATATCGACTCATCCGTTAGACATCTAGTGTACAACAATATCATATCAACTTATCCGTTGAACATCTAATGTACAACGATAACACATCGACTCATCCGTTGAACATCTAATTTACAACGATAACATCTTGACTCGTCTGTTGAACATCTAATGTATAATCATAGCATCTTGACTCATCCGTTAAACATCTAATGTGTAACGATAGCATATTGACTCATCCGTTAAACATCTAATGTACAACGATAGCATATCGACTCATCTGTTAAACATCTAATGTACAACGATAACACATCGACTCATCCGTTGAACATCTAATGTACAACGATAACATATCGACAAATTCGTTGAACATCTAATGTACAACGATATCATATCGACTCATTCGTTGAACATCTAATGTACAACGATAACACATCGACTCATCCATTGAACATCTAATGTAAAATGATCACATCTCGACTCGTCCGTTGAACATCTAATGTATAACCATAATATCTCGACTCATCCGGTAAACATCTAATGTACAACGATAACATATCGACTAATCCGTTGAACATCTAACGTACAACGATAGCATATCGACTCATCCATTAAACATCTAATTTACAAAGATAGCATATCGACTCATCCGTTGAACATCTAATGTACAACGATAACATATCGACTCATCCGTTGAACAACTAATGTACAACGATATCATATTGACTCATCCGTTGAACATCTAATGTACAATGATATCATATCGACTCATCCGTTGAACATCTAATATACAACAATAACACATCGACTCATCCGTTGAACATCTAATGTACAACGATAACATCTCGACATGTCCGTTGAACAACTAGTGTATAACCATAGCATCTCGACTCATCCGGTAAACATCTAATGTACAACGATAACATATCTACTCATCCGTTGAACATCTAATGTACAACGATAACATCTTGACTTGTTCGTTGAACAACTAGTGTATAACCCTAGCATCTTGACTCATCCGGTAAACATCTAATGTACAACGATAACATATCGACTCGTCCGTTGAACATCTAATGTACAACGCTAGCATATCGACTCATCCGTTAAACATTTAATGTACAATGATAGCATATCGAATCACCATTGAACATTTAATGTACAACCATAACACATCGACTCATTCGTTGAACATCTAATGAACAACGATAACATATCGACTCATCCGTGGAACATCTAATGTACAACGATATCATATCAACTCATCCGTTGAACATCTAATGTACAACGATATCATATCGACTCCATTGAACATCTAATGTATAACCATAGCATAATATACAACGATAACATATCGACTCATTTGTTGAACAGCTAATGTACAACGATAGCATATCAACTCATCTGTTAAACATCTAATGTACAACGATAATATCGACCCATCCATTGAACATCTAATGTACAACCATAACACATCGACTCATCCGTTGAACATCTAATGTACAACAATAATATATTGACTCATCCGTTAAACATCTAATGTACAACGATATCATATCGACTCATCCGTTGAACATCTAATGTACAATGATATCACATCGACTCATCCGTTAAACATCTAATATACAACGATAACACATCGACTCATCTGTTGAACATCTAATGTACAATGATAAAATCTTGACTCGTCCGTTTAACATCTAATGTATAACCATAACATCTTGACAAATCCGGTAAACATCTAATGTACAACGATAACATATCGACTCATCCGTTGAACATCTAATGTACAAAGATAGCATATCGACTCATCCGTTAAACATCTAATGTACAACGATAACATATCGACTCATCCGTTGAACATCTAATGTACAAAGATAGCATATCGACTCATCCGTTAAACATCTAATGTACAACGATAACATATCGACTCATCCGTTAAACATCTAATGTACAACGATAATACATCAACTCATCCATTGAACATCTAATGTACATTGATAACATATTGACTAATCCGTTAGACATCTAATATACAACGATATCATATTGACTCATCCGTTGAACATCTAATGTACAACGATAACATCTCGACTTGTCTGTTGAACATCTAATGTATAACAATAGCATCTTGACTCATCCGGTAAACATCTAATGTACAAGGATAACATATCGACTCATCCGTTAAACATCTAATGTACAACGATAGCATATCGACTCATCCGTTTAACATCTAATGTATAACGATAACACATCGACTCATCCGTTGAACATCTAATGTACAATAATAACATATCGTATCATCATTGGACGTCTAATGTACAACGATATCATATCGACTCATTCGTTGAACATCAAATGTATAACAATATCACATCGACTCATCTATTGAACATCTAATGTACAACGATAATACATCGACTAATCTGTTGAACATCTAATGTACAACGATAACATCTAGACACGTCTATTGAACATCTAATATATAATCATAGCATCTCAACTCATCCATTAAACATCTAATGTGTAATGATAGCATATTGACACACCCGTTAAACATCTAATGTATAACGATAGCATATTGACTCATCTGTTGAACATCTAACGTACAACAATAACAAATCGACTCATCCGTTGAACATCTAATATACAACGATAACATATCAACAAATCCATTGAACATCTAATGTACAAAGATATCATATCGACTCATCCATTGAACATCTAATGTACAATGATAACACATCGACTCATCCTTTAAACATCTAATGTACAATGATAACATCTCGACTCGTCTGTTGAAAATCTAACGTATAACCATAGCATTTTGACTCATTCGGTAAACATCATAGGTATAACGATAATATATCGACTAATCCGTTGAACATCTAACGTACAACGATAGCATATCAACTCATCAGTTAAACATCTAATTTACAACGATAGCATATCGACTCATCCGTTGAACATATAATGTACAACGATATCATGTCGACTCATCCGTTGATCATCTAATGTACAACAATACCATATCGACTCATCCGTTGAACATCTAATGTACAACGATAACACATCGACTCATCCGTTGAACATATAATGTACAAAGATAACATCTCGACTTGTCCGTTGAACAACTAATGTATAACCATAACATCTCGATTCATCCGGTAAACGTCTAATGTACAACGATAACATATCGACTCATCCGTTAAACATCTAATGTACAACGATAGCATATCGACTCATCCGTTAAACATCTAATGTACAATGATAGCATATTGACACGTACATTGAACATCTAATGTACAACCATAACAAATTGACTCATCCGTTGAACATCTAATGTACAACGATAACATATCGACTCATCCGTTGAACATCTAATGTACAACGATATCATATCGACTCATCCGTTGAACATCTAATGTACAACGATAACACATCGACTCATCCATTGAACATCTAATGTATAACGATTACATCTCGACTCGTCCGTTGAACATCTAATGTATAACCATAGCATCTTGACTCATCCGGTAAACATCTAATGTACAACCATAACATATCGACTCATCCGTTAAACATCTAATGTACAATGATAGCATATCGACTCATCCATTGAACATCTAATGTACAACGATATCACATCGACTCATCCGTTGAACATCTAATGTACAACGATAACACATCGACTCATCCGTTGAACATCTAATGTACAACGATAACATATCGACTCATCCGTTGAACATCTAATGTACAACGATAACACATCGACTCATCCGTTGAACATCTAATGTACAACGATAGCATATCGACTCATCCGTTGAACATCTAATGTATAATGATAGCATATCGACTCATCCGTTGAACATCTAATGTACAACGATAGCATATCGACTCATCCGTTAAACATCTAATGTATAACGATAGCATATCGACCCATCCATTAAACATCTAATGTATAACCATAACACATCGACTCATCCGTTGAACATTTAATGTACAACGATAACATATCGACTCATCCGTTGAACATCTAATGTACAACGATGTCATATCAACTTATCCGTTGAACATCTAATGTACAACGATATCATATCGACTTGTCCGTTGAACATCTAATGTATAACCATAGCATCTTGACTCATCCGGTAAACATCTAATGTACAACGATAGCATATCGACTCATCCGTTAAAAATCTAATGTACAACGATAGCATATTGACCCATCCAATGAACATCTAATGTACAACCATAACACATCGACTCATCCGTTGAACATCTAATGTACAATGATAACATATCAACTCATCCGTTGAACATCTAATGTACAACGATATCATATCGACTCATCCGTTGAACATCTAATGTACAACGATATCATATCGACTCAACCGTTGAACATCTAATGTACAACGATAACACATCGACTCATCTGTTGAACATCTAATGTACAACGATAACATCTGGACTCGTCCGTTGAACATCTAATGTATAACCATAGCATCTTGACTCATCCGGTAAACATCTAATGTACAACGATAACATATCCACTCATCAGTTGAACATCTAATGTACAACGATAGCATATCGACTCATCCGTTAAACATCTAATGTACAATGATAGGATATCGACTCATCCGTTGAAGATCTAATGTACAACGATAACACATCGACTCATCCATTGAACATCTAATGTACAATGATAACATATTGACTCATCCGTTAGACATCTAATGTACAACGATATCATATCGTATCATCCGTTGAAAATCTAGTGTATAACAACATCACATCGACTTATCCGTTGAACATATAATGTACAACGATAACATCTCGTAGCGTCCGTTGAACATCTAATGCATAAACATAGCATCTTGACTCATCCAGTAAACATCTAAGGTATAACGCTAACATATCGACTCATCCGTTGAACATCTAATGTACAACGATAGTATATCGACTCATCCGTTGAACATCTAATGCATAACGATAACACATCGACTCATCCGTTGAACATCTAATGTACAACGATAACACATCGACTCATCCGTTGAACATCTAATGTACATTGATAACATATCGACTCATCCGTTAGACATCTAATGTACAACGATATCATATCGACTCATCCGTTGAACATCTAATGTACAACGATATCACATCGACTCATTCGTTGAATATCTAATGTACAACGATATCACATCGACTCATTCGTTGAACATCTAATGTACAACGATAACACATCGACTCATCCGTTGAACATCTAATGTATAACGATAACATCTCGACTCGTCTGTTGAACATCTGATGTATAACCATAGCATCTCGACTCATCCGTTGAACATCTAATGTGTAACGATAGCATATTGACTCATCCGTTAAACATCTAATGTACAATGATAGCATATCGACTCATCCATTGAACATCTAATGTACAACGATATCACATCGACTCATCCGTTGAACATCTAATGTACAACGATAACACATCGACTCATCCGTTGAACATCTAAGGTACAACGATAACATCTCGACTCATCTGTTGAACATCTAATGTATAATCATAGCATCTCGACTCATCCGGTGAAAATCTAATGTGTAACGATAGCATATTGACTCATCCGTTAAACATCTAATGTATAACGATAGCATATCGACTCATCTATTGAACATCTAATGTACAACGATTACACATCGACTCATCCGTTGAACATCTAATGTAAAACGATATCATATCGACAAATCCGTTGAACATCTAATGTACAACGATATCACATCAACTCAATCATTGAACATCTAATGTACAACGATAACATATCGACTCATCTGTTGAACATCTAATGTATAACAATAACATTTCGACTCGTCCGTTGAACATCTAATGTATAACCATAGCATCTCGACTTATCCGGTAAACATCTAATGTTCAACGATAACATAACGAATAATCTGTTGAACATTTAACGTACAATGATAGCATATCGACTCATCCGTTAAAAATCTAATTTATAACGATAGCATATCCACTCATCCGTTAACCATCTAATGTACAACGATAACATATCGACTCATCCGTTGAACATCTATTGTACAACGATATCATATCGACTCATCCGTTAAACATCTAATGTACAACGATATCATTACGACTCATCCGTTGAATATCTAATGTACAACGATAACACATTGACTCATCCGTTGAACCTCTAATGTACAATGATAATATCTCGACTCGTCCATTAAACATCTAATGTATAAACATAACATCTAGACTCATACGGTAAACATCTAATGTACAACGATAACATATCGACTCATTCGTTGAACATCTAATGTACAACGATAACACATCGACTCATCCGTTGAACATCTAATGTACAACGATAACACATCGACTCATCCGTTGAACATCTAATGTACAACGATAACACATCGACTCATCCGTTGAACATCTAATGTACAACGATAACACATCGACTCATCCGTTGAACATCTAATGTACAACGATAACACATCGACTCATTCGTTGAACATCTAATGTACAACGATAACACATCGACTCATCCGTTGAACATCGATCTCATGTATAACTTTTGCATCTTGACTAATATGGGTAAACATTTCTATTGGCTAAACGATAGCATATCCACGTAACTACATTGAAACATCTAATGTACATCGATTAGCTATATAGACTCAGCCGTTAATACATCTAAGGTACACGATTGCATAGTGACCATCCAATGAATCATCTTTTGTTCAACCATTACACATAGAATCTTCCGTTGAACATTTAATGTCAAGATGAAAACATATCAAATCATCCGTTGAACATCTATGTACAACGATATCTCATCGTCTCATCCGTTGATAATCTGGTACAAGGATTCATTGACCCTCATATCCGTTGTACATCTAATGAACAACGATTAATCGACTCATCTGTTTGATACATCTAATGTACAACTGATAACATCTAGACGCGTTCGTTGGAACATTTATTGTTCTAACTATTAGCGTTTTGTCTCTTCCGGGAAACATCTAATGTACAACGATAAATATCCACTCATACAGTTATCCACTCATCAGTTGAACATCTAATGTACAACGATAGCATATCAACTCATCCGTTAAACATTTAATGTACAACGATAGCATATCGACTCATCCGTTGAACATCTAATGTACAACGATAACACATCGACTCATCCAATGAACATCTAATGTACAATGATAACATATTGACTCATCCGTTAGACATCTAATGTACAACGATATCATATCGAATCATCCGTTGAAAATCTAATGTATAACAATATCACATCGACTCATCTGTTGAACATATAGTGTACAACGATAACATCTCGTAGCGTCCGTTGAACATCTAATGTATAAACATAGTATCTTGACTCATCCGGTAAACATCTAAGGTACAACGTTAACATATCGACTCATCTGTTAAACATCTAATGTACAACGATAGCATAACGACTCATCCGTTGAACATCTAATGTACAACGATAACACATCGACTCATCCGTTAAACATCTAATGAAAAACGAAAACACATCGACTCATCCGTTGAACATCTAATGTACAATGATAACATATCAACTCATCCGTTAGACATCTAATGTACAACGATATCATATCGACTCATCCGTTGAACATCTAATGTACAACGATATCACATCGACTCATTCGTTGAATATCTAATGTACAACGATATCACATCGACTCATTCGTTGAACATCTAATGTACAACGATAACACATCGACTCATCCGTTGAACATCTAATGTATAACGATAACATCTCGACTCGTCTGTTGAACATCTGATGTATAATCATAGCATCTCGACTCATCCGTTAAACATCTAATGTGTAAAGATAGCATATTGCCTAATCCGTTAAACATCTAATGTACAACGATAGCATATCGACTCATCTATTGAACATCTAATGTACAACGATAACACATCGACTCATCCTTTGAACATCTAATGTACAACGATAACATATCGACAAATCCGTTGAACATCTAATGTACAACGATATTATATTGACTCATCCGTTGAACATCTAATGTACAACAATAACTTATCGACTCATCCGTTAAACATCTAATGTACAACGATAACATCTTGACTCGTCCGTTGAACAACTAATGTATAACCATAGCATCTCGACTCATCCGGTAAACATCTAATGTACAACGATAACATATTGACTCATCCATTGAACATCTAATGTACAACGATAGCATATCAACTCATCCGGTTAAACATCAAATGTACAACGATAGCATATCGAACCATCCATTGAACATCTAATGTACAACCATAACACATCGACTCATCCGTTAAACATCTAATGTACAACGATAACATATCGACTCACCTATTGAACATCTAATGTACAACGATGTCATATCGACTCATCCGTTGAACATCTAATGTACAACGATATCATATCGACTCATCTAATGTACAACGATAACACATCGACTCATTTGTTGAACATTTAATGTACAACGATAACGTCTTGACTCTTCCGTGAACATCTAATGTATGACCATAGAATCTTGACTCATCCGATAAACATCTAATGTACAATGATAACATATCGACTCATCCGTTGAACATCTAATGTACAACGATAGCATATCGACTCATCCATTCAACATCTAATGTACAATGATAACACATCAACTCGTCCGTTGAACATCTAATGTACAATGATAACATATCAACTCATCTGTTGGACATCTAATGTACAACGATATCATATCGACTCATCCGTTGAACATCTAATGTACAACGATATCACATCGACTCATCCGTTGAACATCTAATGTACAACGATAACACATCGAATCATCCGTTGAACATCTAATGTACAATGATAACTTTACTCGTTTGTTGAACATTTAATGTATAATCATAGCATCTCGACTCATCTGTTAAACATCTAATATGTAACAATAGAATATTGACTAATCCGTTAAACATCTAATTTACAACAATAACATATTGACTCATCTGTTGAACATCTAATGTACAACGATAACACATCGACTCTTACGTTGAACATCTAATTTACTACGATAACATGTCGACAAATCCGTTGAACATCTAATGTACAACGATATCATATCGACTCATCCGTTGAACATCCAAGATAACGCATCGACTCATCCGTTGAACATCTAATGTACAACGATAACATCTCGACTCGTCTGTTGAACATCTAATGTATAACCATAGCATCTTGACTCATTCGGTAAACATCTAATGTACAATGATAACATATCAACTAATCCGTTGAACATCTAACGTACAACGATAGCATATCGACTTATCCGTTAAACATCTAATGTACAATGATAGCATATCGACTCATCCGTTGAACATCTAATGTACAACGATAAAACATCGACTCATCCGTTGAACATCTAATGTACAACGATAACATATCGACTCATCCGTTGAACATCTAATGTATAACGATATCATATCGACTCATTCGTTGAACGTCTAATGTACAACGATATCATATCGACTCATCCATTGAACGTCTAATGTACAACGATAACACATCGACTCATCCGTTGAACATCTAATGTACAACGATAATATCTCGACTCGTCCGTTGAACATCTAATGTATAACTATTGCATCTCGACTCATCCGGTAAACATCTAATGTACAACGATATTATATCGACTCATCCGTTGAACATCTAATGTACAATGATAACACATCGACTCATTCGTTGAACATCTAATGTACAATGAGGATTAGAATCCTCTAAAGTTGGTTTCAACATGATAGGTAATGTTGACCAATCAAATAAAAGATAAATTAATAAATATTTTTCTTTTAATCAAAATTAGGGGCCCACTTTTTATTCACTCCTCACATTACATACAACATTATCTATCATGTTGAAACTAAACTTTAGAGAATCTTTTTCCGTACAATGATAACATCTCGACTCGTCCGTTGAACATCTAATGTACCACGATAACACATTGACTCGTCCGTTGAACCGATCAGACCGGACCGAACCGAGAAACTGGACCGGAACGAACTGAGAAGCCAAACCGACCGGACTGGAACGAACCGAGAAACCGGAATGTTTTTTTAGTATTTATATAATTATATATTTTATAAAAAAATAATTATAAATAATAATTATATATTTTATAAAAAAATAATTATATAAATAGTAATAAAAAAACTTATAATTATCTTTATAATTTATTATTTATAAAATATATAATTATAAAATATATTATATAGATAATAATTAATTATAAAATATATTTTATAAAATAATTATATAAATAGTAATAAAAATTAATTTTTTATAAAAAACTATCCCTCGACAACATGTCGCCGGGGATTGTTCCTCAAATATTTTCATTAACGCGACATTTTTTACTAAACGACAAATGTATTATTTTTCCTGGTGACATGTCAGCGGGGATTTAAAAAGGTACCAAAAGATAGATCTGTGAAAACACTTAGCAAAAACAACCCTCACCACCAAATAATACTCTCGTCGGTGACCAAAACAACCCTCACCACCACCTCCTCCTCCACCACCACTCACCACTACCGTGCCACTCACCACCACTCCAGAACCCTCCTTCTCTACTATTACTACACCCCAGAACACGCGTACACGAGTACAATGAATTTTACTTTAATTACAAAATTAAATAAGTGGAGGGAATAAGTTGTTAAATAAGCCCTCCTCTTCTTCCCTTTAATACTTTAATTCTTTTTATTTTAATCCTCTAAATGATGATTCTTCTTCTTTTTCTAATCTTCTAAACACACGGATGCAAGAAGCCGAGAACGGTTGTTTTGAAATAGCTTATCACCATTCAAGGGTTGTTTGGATTTGCTTATAAACAACTTATTCTTTAGTGATTAATTTGTTTTAGGAATGTTTTAGGATTTTAGTGATTAATTTTAAAGTCTCCTGTTTGGGACTGCTTTTTGAATGTTTTGTCTCATTTAGGATATGAATGCGTATAACGGGTTTACTATTTGAGATGATTTCGACAGTGTTTCTCTTTTACTCCTACGAATATGTCTTTAAACACATATTTGGGGAGTTGAGGGGAAATGCTGCCGAAAATTTTCAAATAGTTAATCGGTTATACACATTCATATATGAGACGAATCATTCAAAGAGTGGGTTAGGATTGCCTTCCATAGTTGCACTAGGTGAACAAAACATCTCGTATTCCTCGTTTGAATGTGTTTAATTAAGTGCATATAATAACTAATTGTATCATTAAAACGCAGTTATGGTAATTGATAAGAGTTGGGCCTATTTAGGGCGTCATGAAAAAGCATTTTTTACCAGTCTTAAGAAATTCGTCGAGCATTTGAAGCCTTTAGTGAATAGTTTTGCCGGGAAAATAAGATGTCCATGCAAGTCTTGTCGAACAATATTGTGGGTATCCATCAAACACCTTTCAGACCCATGCAAGTCTTGTCGTAATGTATCTTGGGTTTCCCTCAACAACCTTTCATGCCACATTACGAATAATGGGTGGGACCCAAGTTATAAAACATTGACTAACCACGATGAACTGAATCTTCCTCCGCCAGTAATACATAACACAACACAACCTTAGATGAATGACATGACAGTGAGCCAACTCAAAGAGATATTGGTGAGACAAGTAACGAACCGACTCAAGATATACGTAACGAGTTTGAAGAGTTATATACGAGTACCAACGAGGAGCTGTACTCGGGTTGTGACTATGTGACTCGTTTAGACTTTATGGCAAAGTTTACCTATTTTAAGGTTAAAGGTAAATTGACTGATTCTATATTCAATGAAATGCTAGAGTTTTTCCAAAATGTATTTCCCACTAGTAATGGATACAAGCTCCCACCGTCATACTATGCAATAAAGAAGACATTTAAAATGATCGGGTTAGGGTACGAGTCGATACATGCTTGTGTAAACGATTGCTTCTTATTTCGAGGGGAAGATAACAAAGATGTGCACTTTGTCCAGTGTGTAACACGAGTAGATGGAAAGACAGTAACACATCGGGGAAGAAAGTTCCTAAGAAGGTGTTGCGTTAATTTCCGATCATTCCTAGACTACAACGTGTGTACAAGTCTAGTCACACTGTAAAGGAAATGACTTAGCATGCTACTAGAAAGTGTATAGAGCCCGGTAAGATGCAACGCCCGGTTGATAGTAGAGCATGGAAGAATTTTGACACAAAGTATCTGAATTTTGAAAAATAACCAAGAAATGTTCGATTAGGGTTGGCTGATGATATTTTCAATCCGTTCGGCAACCTTAGTCAGTCTTACAACATGTGGCCGGTGATATTGAC
The DNA here is from genome assembly GCA_026074375.1 of Tanacetum coccineum. Lineage (NCBI taxonomy): Eukaryota > Viridiplantae > Streptophyta > Magnoliopsida > Asterales > Asteraceae > Tanacetum > Tanacetum coccineum. Next base: position 17,591 of record BQNB010062757.1, read on the forward strand.
AACATACAATCTGCCTCCATGGTTATGTATGAAAGAGAGTTCTTTTATGTTGACGTTGTTAATTCCTGGCCCTAAATCCCTGAGCAAGGACATTGATGTTTACTTGAGGCCTTTGATTGATGACCTAAAAGGTTTATGGGCACTGAAAGGTGTCGAGACTATAGACGTTGATACAGGGGCCAAAATGTTCATATTAGAGCGATGGTTTTATGACCATCAATGATTTTCCTCTGCTAGAAGTAGTTTGTTGGGTGGAGTGGGAAGGTTCAAGGATTGCCCTACATGTAATGAAGACACTCCATCTGTGCGTGTGTTAGGCAAAACAGCTTATGTTGGCCACAAAAGATTCTTAAAGAAGCCCCATAAATGGAGGAGGTCACTTGAATTCAATGGTGAGATAGAAGACGGAGATCCTCCTAGAAAATTTGACCGGGATCAAATCCAGGCTCAACTTGCTAGATTGCCCACGCGTGTGAAGGGTAAACATCCGAGTTATGGGGGTGTGAAGATAAAACGCAATGTTCTTGTCGAGCTGAACTGGACTAAACGATCTATTTTTTACGAGCTTGAGTATTGGTCTTTTCATACACTAAAACACAATTTAGATATCATGCATATCAAAAAAAATGTGTTGGAAAGTATCTTGAACACTTTGTTAATGAGTTACAAATCTAAAGACACCACCAAGGCTAGACAAGACTTGAAAAGGCTGGGCATTCTAAGTGGCTTGTGGCTCGGCCAAAACAAAAACAGGAAGTACTCGAAGCCTCAGGTTGCGTATTCTTTCATACCAGAGAACAGAAAAAAGTTTTGTCAGTTCATCAAAGGAGTTAAACTACCAGATGGGTTCGGATCCAACTTCAAGAACAAAGCGACATATAATGATACCAATATAACAGGCCTGAAGTCTCATGATTGTCATATAATGATGCAACGTTTACTTCCTTACGGACTTCAGTAATACTTGCTCGCAGACGTTGCAAAACCAATAATCGAGCTATGTTTATTCTTTAAGCAAATCTGCTCTCAAACTTTGATGGAGGATGACATGTTGAAAGCTCAGAGCAAGGTGGTCGATATTATGTGCAATCTCGAGCTCATATATCCTCTTGCTTTCTTGATATTATGATTCACTTGGTTATCCATTTACCTCTAGAGGCTCTTGAAGGCGGGCCTATTCGCCCCCGGTAGATGTATCCATTTGAAAGATACATGAAGAAGCTAAAAAATTATGTACGAAATAAAGCTAAGCCGAAAGGTTCGATTGTGAAGGATTATGTTGCAGAAGAAGCATTGACTTTCAGTTGTCATTATTTTCGGGATGTTACCACGAAATTTAATCGTACTGATCGTAATGTGGATTGCCCTCCCCCAACGTGTCAGTTTTAGGTGTTCCGATCAGTATGTAAATCGATTGGTTTACGGTTGGTTATTCGGTTTGATCACTGATGACACTAAATAACGTCTAATTTATAGCATCATTTATCCCATGTAATTAACCCATTTTGTATAATTATTGCAAAGAATTATTACTTAATCGTTTGTATTTAAGAATTGCAGTAATTATGGAGTACTTGGTAAATATTAGCAAAAGGCGCGCATTCTGAAGCTTAAACGAAGATATTTTGAAGATTAACTATTCTGACAACCAATACACCGTATCCATCAAGGAAGATATGACGTATCCATTCCTGCACTCACCAAAGACCACAAAGGAAACAAGTTCTTCAATAGCGTATATCAGAGAAGACCAATAAGCGTCATAGGAGGATCTTAGTATGTGAAATTATTATGGAAGATATTCATACATGGTCCCCTACTCCAAGAAAACACCTTAGATCGTATCCAATACCTTTGATACGTCGTATCGACCACCGACTCCATGACCCTCTAAATCAACAACTCAAAAAAAAATAAAAAAAAAAAAATCAAATGAGTTTTAAGTGTGCTAAATCATATTCATCGATACCTTCAATACAATAAGTTGTGGTTTTTTTAATTGAGAAAAAGAGAGAAAGAGGTTCTTACACGGCATTCCAATCCCAAAGAGACATGTGTAATTTCTTATCTTTTGTATTCACGTTTACAATTTTTGGTATCTTTCTGTTTACTCGGTTAGTTTACCTTAGCTTAGCCATTATCTTGTATTGATTATGATGTTTGATGGCTATTACTCTTCGGTATTTTGGCCATTCTATGTGATGATGACTGAATGTTTGGTATTGTTTATATCTCGATTTCTTAATTTATCAGTGGTATGACTTGTTTATGTTTTTCTAGATACTTGTTTATCGTGCTTTTGTATGCGACCTGTACATCATCATCTAGATCTAGCTGTCTACAGACGAAGTAATGTCTAGATGCCGGACATAGCTCTCACATATTGTAATTTATATCATCTTGAATCATAAGATCACAAATATCTTTTTGGTCTTTCTATATTCGTGCTAAGGATACGCTCTCTTAGCGTTAACTAGTGTTAATCGGATATTGCTTTAGCGTTTATTGAACATGTTGTGATAGTAGGTGAATCTAAATAATTCAAAAATAATGTATTACGATTCTCCATCTCAGTTGTTGAAATTGCCTTTGGTTTATTGAACATGTTGACTAGTAGGTGAATCTAGATAATTCAACAAATAATGTTCTGATTCCATTGGATAGTTGGACAAGTGGACTACTAGAGTATAAATTGCCATTAAGCAGTAAGTGGGTAAAGTCTCTATGAGCTAGGGTTTAACAAGATCACCATTGCTTTAATCCCTAAGATAGATTATAATCAGCAAATAAGGATGCTTTATGCGGATGCTTTAATTGTGACAGAATTAATGTGTCTAGGTCTTAGGATGAAGTCCCGCCTAAGTCTAAGAATGATATGCCTCTTCGAGATAAGTAATCATTGCACTGAATAAACAAACCAACTTCTAATCGGATTAATGATGGCTAATACAGTTTTCTATTATAAGGCTTGACCGCTCTTTTATCTTCTGTTAATTTGCTTGCGTGGGTTAAAGTGTCTTGAATTGATTGTAGTCACCACCAAACCCGTGCCAGTCTCTCAGGCTGAAACCCCCCTTTTACCTGTTAGAATTAGGATTAGAACTAACATAGGATTAGCATAGGTTTGACTTAGATTAGAATTAACTTAGATTAGATAACCAAAATATTAATAAATTGAGAGATTTAACCTCGCTTCAAGTGTTCGACACCCTACTTACCACGAATCTACCACCGACCGGGTACACTGCCCGTTAAAGTGTTGTTTTTGGTTAAGTCGGCAAAATATAAATTTAAAACTTAAATCATAAAAATATACACCACACAACGACACATCAAGTTTTTGGCGCCGCTGCCGGGGAGTGAGAATTAATCTTGATTTTTATTTTATATTTTGGTTTTTAACATTAGATTTAACCCTTAAGAGCAGTGTAAATTACATTAGTGTATATTCTTGTATATTTTTATATATTTGTTAGTTTAATTGTTTGTTTGTATATTTGTATGTTTAATTTAATTGTTTTCCTAAAACACTGCTCTAGTCGATAACTCGATACGGCGTATCCACTTTCATTGGATACGGCGTATCTAACTTTCTGTCCAATACAACGTATTCATTCAAAAGATTAATATGACGTATTCACTTCTATTGAATATGGCGTATAATCAACTAAAACAGAATCAGAATCTTAGTTTTCATATTTGATTTTCGTGCTAAAAAAATGTCTATCCTAAAGAGCCTATCCTACTGATTGTCTATCCTTTGTTACAGGTAGTGCATAACAAGGAGTTCTACAAGCTAACTATTCACACCTTACAAAGAACCTGAACGAGAATTTCGATCATCTAGGAGACACTTCAAGACACTAAGGTGTTGTTTACTTTCAACTTAATTGGTTTTTAGTGAAAGGATCCGGGTCCACATAGCCATATATTGATGTTTCTTTTTCACCCTTATAGCTTGGAACGTCTAGTTTGGGAGGGGTTAAAAAACTAAGGTCTCCCCAACCAGAGGCCCATATATATTATTTTTTATTTCACTTTACAAAAGTACCCTCATTATTTTTTTTCCTTTCTTTTATCTTTACCACCATCTTCATTATCTTTTTTTCCTTTCAAATTTACTTCAAATTTACTTTGTACCAATAAAAGTTTATTTCTGGTTGTATCTTTGATTTTGAATGGTTATCACTCGGTTATATGATGTTGGGTTTCTTTTGTTTCTATATTGCAAATTTGTTTGAAGATTGGATATGAAATGATAAGATATCTAGTCGGTTTTGTTTTGATCTTTATATATTTTATATGCATTAAATTTAATTTTTTATCCGAATTTTATATGGGTTTTGTGATTGAGATCCACAATTCGTTCGACACAGTTTTTGGAACAAGGGTATAGTAGTCATTTAGGCATTTCAGGTCCTTCCTTAAGGATAGAAAAAGAAACAATCTTTTCTCTTCTCTATTTAGATGTGTATCTCAAATCAGATGACCCTACTAAACCAATACTTAATGTCAAAATAAAAGAAACAGACCCTAAGTCTTGACGAATTGAGATCGCCTGATTTTAATTTATTTTTTGACTAAGAATACTCGGAGGAAGAAGTTGCGGAAACAATGGCGGAAACTATGGAGCAATACATGAGCAAGACCCGAGCTGACTATGGATCGTGGGTTGCTAGGCCCAAAAATTGAAGACAAGGATAACTTTGAACTAAAGGGCCAATTTCTCAAGGAACTACGTACTAACACCTTCAGCAGTTCAGATCATGAAGATGTGAACGAACACATTGAGAAAGTTCTTGAGATCGTCGATCTATTACACATTCCAAATATTACTATAGACCAAGTAAATCTTAGAGGATTTCCTATGTCCTTAACTGGAGTCACAAGCCATTGGCTGAGAAATGAACCAACTGGTTCAATTACAACTTGGGATGGTCTTAAAACAAAATCTTTGAACAAATATTGTCCACCTGCTCGAACTGCAAAGAAAATAGAGGAAATCAACAACTTTCAATAAGAACCAAATGAAAACCTTTACCAAGCATGGGAGCGATTTAAAGAACTCTTAATGAAGTATCCTCAATACTATTTAACAGAGATGCAAGAGGTAATCTTGTTCTATAATGGATTGGGAATTCCTACTCGACAGATTCTTGATTCAAGGGGTGCAATACCATATAAGACTACTGCTGATGCAAAGGTGGCCATCTAAGAAATGATTGAATACTCTTAAAAATGGCACAATGGAACATCTAGGTCAAGAAGTACTAAAACTTCTGACGGATTGGCAGCTATACAAGAATAACTCAATAATCTTGGAAAAGAGTTCAAGAAAGTAAATGAAAAAGTCTATGCTGCTCAAGTTGGATGTGAATAATCAAAAGGACCCCATTACACCAAAGATTGCCCACTCAAAGAAGAAGGGAAAACCCTCGAAGAAGCTTACTACACACAATTTGGTGGACCTTTTTAAGGAGGGGATATAGAGCAGCAACTCCGGGATTCTATCAAAGGAACAACAAAAATCCTTCGTACCAAGAGCCAAGGAAATCTATAGAAAATACCCTGATTAAATTCATGAGTGAATCAGCAAAGAGACATGAAGAAAACTCCAATTTGATTAAGGAAATCCGAGCTTCGATGAATGCTTCCAAGGAGCATCGATTAAAACTTTAGAAATTCAAATCAGGCAAATGAGCAAGGTACTACAAGAAAGAGGATTTGGAAGTCTACCTAGCTCTACTGAAGCTGATTCATGTTCGAGAGATCAAGTCAAGTCGATTTCAACTACTATTGAAGCTGATTCATGTCCGATACGCCGTATTGGATCCTCCCAATACGCCGTATCCACTAGGTAGAACCGTACACTAATGTACGAGACAAGACAAACGACAATTCCATTTCCAAGTCGTTTGAATGGTTACTACTATAAAGAAAATAATAGATCATATGGACCATAATTCTCGGAAGCTTACTCTGAAGCTTCACATATCAACAATTCCATACCCAAAAAGGAGAAAGACCCAAGGAGTTTCACTTTACCTTGCTTTATTAATAACGTATACTTTTATAATACCCTTGTTGACTTAGGAGCTAGCGTTAGTGTTATGCCTCTCTCGACCTACCTTAACTTAGGATTAGGCGAATTAGCTCACACTAAGTTGACAGTTGAATTAGCAGACAGGACTGTGAAATATCTAAAAGGAATAGCTAAAAACGTGCTAGTAGGTATTGGTAAATTTGTTTTCCCAGTAGACTTTATAATTCTAGATATGCCTGATGATATCAAAGTGCCCTTGATCCTCAGAAGACCATTTTTGTCTACCGCCCGTGCTAAGAGTATATGTTTTCCAAAAGAAAGATACTTTAAGGGTCATGGAAGAAAGGATTATTTTCACAAGTGTTAAACCTGTTAGTAGTTTAATTAAGAAGGTCTACATGCTAAGTTTGAGAAGTTAGGCTTATGGGAGAGACTTTGGTGATTAATAGATCATTAGACCCTTTGAATGGAGATTACATTGAATTAAACGATCTAAATGAACCATTTAAGCTTAGGAGAAATCAAGGTGATGATTTGATGCCCACCATTGAGGAAGGTGAGGTAATTGAGGAATTTAGAACTAGGGATGATGAACTTGATTCTGGAATTGATGATTACCCTAGTTATTGCGACTAATGTAAGTGAAATCCATAAGATTGTCTCACAAAGCAGCTTAAAGTTTTTCTTGCATGATAGGTTTTGAAATTTACTTACGCTAACCTTCTTCATCCCATTATTGTATGTCAATGTGATGTCCAAAAAGTTTCCTAATTCTATAATGAAAGATAAGATGGTGTACAAAGGGAATAATGTTATGGGAGCTTTAATGAATGTGCCTATTTTTGTTGGAACATTTTCTGTTGTGACGGATTTTGCAGTTTTAGAAAATATGGACGCTTATCGTGATGATGGAATGGGCGATGTTATTTTTGGCGAACCATTTTTAAGAAAAGTTGGAATTAAAACAAGGCGGTTCAAAGGGATGATTACCATTTATAATGGCAATGATGAAGTAACTTACCAAATGGTGCGATCACATCTGAGATTTAACACCACACAAATGAAACAATGCATCTTTGAGGGGGGGGGGGGGGGTGGGGGGGGGGGGACACCATTACTGAAGGTAAGTAAAGAAGATAAGACGAATGAAATCTCGCGTCCATACCAAAAGCTTAAGGGGTTCTATAAAGGAGTATTGACCTTAGGACCCGATTACATTAGAGATACGAAGATGGAAGAATGGCTCATACGTGGGCACATTAGCGTGCATAAGATGGAATGGTGAAGAGAAGTTGAAGAAAAGTCTAACTTAAAGACTTCGCTGTAAACAAAAGTGCTTCTCGGGAGACAACCCGGAATGTTATTTATTTTTATCGAGTTTGTCTTCCCAGACATCAATACAGCGTATCCGCTCCATTCCATACGGCATATTGATTGTCTGGACGTTATCAGTCTTTACTTTTTATGCACTTTTAAAAAAACATTATTCTCAGTTCTGTCAATACGGCGTATTCATGCACATGATACGGCGTATTCAACAGACTGGTCCGTATTTAGATACTTTTTATAGGTTTCTCAATACGGCTTATTCCAGTTTATGGATACGGCGTATCGATCTCCTGTACAGTTTTGTTTTGTTTAGTTTAGATAAACCGTAGATACCAAGATAGGATTTTGTATGTTTTTCCTATATTTTACACAGGACCACATGAAAGGAATTTCGACGAATATTGGTGGAGAATTTACAAATCTAGAGATCTTGAAATGTTAGAGTCTTGAATCTTCAAGGCGGCTGTTCAACACGCATTCTTGCTCAATGAACCTACATGGAGAATCTACCTAGCAAATATCAGGGGAGTTTCTCATTCTAATTCTTTTTAATTCTCGTAATTAATGTTATTATCTATTAACAACGAGGCGTTGATATGTAAAGTTGGGGATGATTAAATTAGAAACATTACTTGTATTATTTTTCATACTAAAATGTTTAATTTATGTTCAAATTTTAAAAAAATTCAAGCATACTTTTGTGAAATTACTTGATACATAAACCGCACACAATAACCTTTATTAGATATTATGAGAAATTAACCTTATCCATTTCCAAATGTTTACTCAAATTCCACAAAATATGAGTGTGTCGGTGATGTTGTATACTTTAGAACTTGGCTTGGTATATCACTCGAGACCGCAGTGATGAGTACTATGGATTTAAATAGAGTAACTTGTTTAAATTGTAATATAGGATTACACCCAAAACGCCTATTCATGTTGCTTAAATCACTAACTACAACTTGTTAGCTAACCCCCAAAAAACCCCCTTTGTTTACTCTCATTTTAAGAGTAAGATACCCCTAGAACAACCCGTAGAGCCAATCTTTTAGGAACTACACCAATTATATGTTTCGTTACACCTTTACACCTTAGCCTACCCTGTTAGATTAAGTTTATTTTACAGTTGCTAGTTGCTTAAAGTGTAAAGTTTGTATTTCCTGAGTCTTGTGTCTATTTTGGTACGGTTGGAAGAAATTTGCACATCGCAAATGGGAATGTATATTATAGTCAAAACTCATGTATTTTTACTACCATCGCAATTAATGGTACGTCCGAAGAATGAAGGAATTATCGAAGGAATTATCCGGAATTATTATGATCGTGAAAATGGTGAAATTACACCGAGTTTCGTAGTTTTGTTAGCAAAAAAATAAAAATAAAAAAATAATCAAAAAAATTTGAAAAATCGCAACAAAAAAGATAAGGAAGGTTTGAAGATAATCGTTTCGCAACTACCGTAGGAATTACATGAAGGATCGATTATTCGTTGATACTAATCGACGATGTAAAGTATTGTATAAAGTGGAAGATATCGCCACTTGCCTTGTAAAGTATGTAAAGTATGGGATGATTAGGAAGTTGACTGTTACGGGAACGACAACTTAGGTTGTTGTTTTTGATCTATGATCAAGACGTTTGTAAATAGTTGTGTCTTTATCATGGTTACGGTCGGGAAAAAGTGTCTAGCAACTTGTATTTTAGACTTAATCTATTTATTTTGTAATTTTTATTTAACAACAATTTACTTCTCTTTCCTAATGACTAGTCGTTGGTTTTACGCGAATGAGGATTTGTACGAGCATGCATGTTTATTCCGTCGTTACGGCCATGTATGCATGTCTTAGCTGCCTCGTTGGTTTATGACTTTTGGTGAAAGTTAGAAGGTCCCTACCCTATATCATTCTTCATCCTAACCGTTGGTTAAATTCGAATGAGGGTGTGATCGAACACACATGTCTATTTCGTCATTACGGCCATGATGTGTGCTTCAGCTGCCTTGTTGGAGTGGTACTTCTGGTGAAAGATTGAAGAATGATCAACCCTAAGCCTTATCGTATAAACCCATATTTACCTTTATAAACTTGTTACTCTTTAGATTTAGCGGTGGAGATGTGTATCCTTGCCAAGCTTATGATAGAATACTCGTCACGACCGAGCAATTGAGAGAATTAGTTACATGTTACCACATAGATTAGTTGAGTGATTTGAGTGTTTTCATCTTTCTATTTTGTGAGATTTTTGGTTGTGTACTTGTAATAGATCAACCAATTGCTTTAACAGAAAATATCATTAGGGATACATTTTTGTAAACTTCTAAAGGCTACTTGAGAACAATTAGGATTCAAGTGGGGGGATATTTGATGACATCAAATAACGTCTATTTTATAGCATCATTTATCCCATGTAATTAACCCATTTTGTATAATTATTGCAAAGAATTGTTACTTAATCGTTTATATTTGAGAATTGCAGTAATTACGGAGTACTTGGTGAATATTAGCAAAAGGTCCGCATTCGAAACATAAACGAAAAAAAATATAATTTTTGAAGATTGCTATTCTGACAACCAATACGCCGTATCCATCAAGGAAGATACGGCGTATCCGTGCCTGCACTCACAAAAGACCACAAAGGAAACAAGATCAATACGCCGTATCTAGAAGACAAATACGCCGTATTAGAGATATATTTATATGAATATTTCTGAAAGTATATCAAACTGACCCTACTCCCAAGAAACTCCAATACGCCGTATCCAATACCTTAGATACGCCGTATCGACACCGACTCTAGACCCTATAAATACAAAACTCAAAAATGAGTTTTAAGTGTGCTAAATCATATTCTCGATACCTAAACTACAAAAGTCAATTTTCAAAGGAGAAAAGACAGAAGAGGATCTTGCAACGCATCCAATCCAAGGAGACAATGATTAAATTTCTTATACTTTTGTAATCGTTTAGTTTTTTGGTATCATTCGTTAAACTCAGGTTTTAGTTTACCTTGGGCTAAACCATACACTTGTATTAATTAAGATGTTTGAAGGCTAATACTCATTGGGTATAAGCCATTATATGAAAGATCTGAATGTTTGGTAATGTTTTATATCTCAATTTCTTAATTTATCATTGTATGCTTGTTTATGTTTATCAATATACTTGTTTACGTGCTTTTGTATGCGACCTATCATTCAACTGGATCTAGTGATACGGACGAAGTAATCTAGATGCCGGGATAGCTCTCCATATAGTAATTTATACATCTAGAATCATAAGATCACAAATATTGTCCTTCTAAATTCGTGCTAAGGATACGCTTCTGGCTTAACCAGGTAATCGGATATTTCCTTTGGTTTATTGAACATGTTGACTAGTATGTGAATCTAGATAATTCAACAAATAATGTTCTGATTCCATTGGATAGTTGAACAAGTGGACTACTAGTGTATAAATTGCCATTAAGTAGTAAGTGGGTAAAGTCTCTATGAGCTAGGGTTTAACAAGATCACCATTGCTTTAATCCCTAAGATAGATTATAATCTGCAAATTAGGATGCTTTATGCGGATGTTTTAATTGTGACAGAATTAATATGTCTAGGTCTTAGGATGAAGTCCCGCCTAAGTCTAGGAATGATATGTCTCTTAGAGATAAATAATCATTGCACTGAATAAACAAACCAACCTTCTAATCGGATTAATGATGGCTAATACACTTTTCTATCATAAGGCTCGACCGCTGTTTTATCTTTTGTTAATTTGCTTGCGTGGGTTAAAGTGTCTTGAATTGATTGTAGTTACCACCAAACCCGTGCCAGTCTCTCAGGCTGAAAACCCCCCTTTTTACCTGTTAGAATTAGGATTAGAACTAACATAGGATTAGCATAGGTTTGACTTAGATTAGAATTAACTTAGATTAGATAACCAAAATATTAATAAACTGAGAGATTTAACCTCGCTTCAAGTGTTCAACCCCCTACTTACCACGAATCTACCACCGACCGGGTACACTTCCCGTTAAAGTGTTGTTTTTTGGTTAAGTCGGAAAAATATCAATTTAAAACTTGAATCATAAAAATATACACCACATAATGACACATCAATCACCAAGAATTAAAGAAAGTGATATGGTATGTACTTCACAACAGTCTTGAAATCAACACGTATCGGGCCAAGTTCAAGAGGTACGTGTTTTTACTTTGAAACTTCTTTTTCTTAACTTATCTTTTCGACGACTTATTCTAATACCATGAACATTTTTTAGTGAATATCATAACCAAGACATGAACGAAGAATTCCCCGGCTGGTTTGGGTCGTAGGTAAACTTAGACTTATTGTGTGTATTTAACTGTAAAAATAATGATATCATATTTTGTGTTCTCTATCTAATCTTATCTTCTTCATAGATCCGTCAACGTTACATAGACAAAGACCCAGGTGGTAGCGCAAGCAGCGAGTTATTCGCTTTGGCTTGTGGACCAACATCGACTCCAATCTCAGTCAACTCTGGCGTTATCAACGGTGTGAGGTTTGTCGTGCACAACCGCGATGAACGTCGCATAACTCAAAATAGCGACATTTGTTCGCCTGGTGACAAGGAAGGAGAAATGTATTATGGTCAACTTGAAGAAATCCTTGAGTTTTCGTATATGTCATTCAAAGTTGTGTTGTTCCGAGTTAAGTGGTTCAACACTAGCAACGAAGGACGTAAAGTCAAATGTTTTATCATTAGAAACAACATGACACAAATCTGGGCAAATGGTGAGTCGTTTAAAGATGATCAATACATTCTCACAACACAAGTCAAACAAGTCTTCTACCTCCAAGATATGGCCAGACGACCACCCAACTGGAAGGTCGTCGAAGATGTGAATCATAAAAAGTTTTTGAACAGGGGTGTCATCGTGGTAGAGGACGATCATGATGTTATACATTTCGGCAACTCATCTGATCTCGCACTTTCTACTAGTTTGAATGACTTGGATTTTGCGACCTTGCATATAGATGGTCAATCAATGGATGTTGACGTACCACCAGATATCATTGATGTTGACGAAGACGATGATATTATTGATGATAAAGACGCCCTTCCTCATGATTTAGCAGATTCTGATGATGAAGACCTCGTCAATGTTGATGATGATAATGATGTAGTTGTTGTTTATTCTTATGAAAAAGATGATTGATCTTGAGTTATAACTTGTAAAAGACACTTATTTGAATGAATGAATGAAATTGTTGTGGATTGTTTAAATGTGTATATTTATTTAGATGTGTATGTATTTGGATGTGTGCATGCTTTTATTATTTTGTTCATGGATTTCTATATGTTATTTTAATTATACTTGTACAGATGTCAACAGATGTAGCAAGGGGTCACGGCGATGATGGTAGCATTGATGATCGTCCCCCTCCACATTAGATAGGCGGCGATTGTCGAGGTAAGAATTTCTGGATTATTGTAATATAAGCATAAACTTGATACATTGAATTTGCTTGCCTTGAATTTTTATGACGTTATCACTCACTTGATTTTGTAGGCAAGGGCACCCGAAAACCCAACCTGGGAGGCAGGAAAGCCGGCAGGCTGAATACCCACAAGAAAACCAGGAACCTCGGGTTAAGGAAGATCACATATCAATTTGGCCTGCAGGAGATCCGGTTTGAGTGGAGCGATAGAGGCACGTTGATGCCTCTCGGTGACCACGCGGCTCATTGGGCTAACCTCCTCGGGGAGATCTTTCGAGAGTTCCCGATGCACTTCCGTTCTTGGCACAACATCCCGGAGGAGCGGGAAGCGGGGGTCCTGAGAAAGATCGGGGTCAGTTATTTCATTATCCTTTTATGTTTATTTTATTATCGTGTTACATTTATTTAATTATGTATATTTATATAAATTCGTTTATTTTTTATATCATATAAATAAATAAACAAATTTAGATAAACATATAAATTATATTTCTAATCTAAGTCTGTCTTTGTTATATATGATTGCAGACCCAGTTTGACTTGACACCCCACATGCAATTCAACCTTTGGCCAAAAATCAAGAAGGGTATCCTGCAGCATTTGGCTAAGATCTACACCGATAACAAGTCGTCATTGAAGGCAGAGCATTGGGTTGCTAACCCCAACGATGGGACTTTCAACGTGGAAGGCATCAGATCCCGACGTCCCACAAACATCTCATTGGCTGATTGGGATGCACAGATTGCCTTTTGGTCTGATCCCAAGAACGTTGCCCGGTGTGCTCAAAATGCTCGAAACCGGGAAAAGAGTACGGTCAAATGCCGGCAGGGATCCCGGTCACTTACTGTCCTCCGAGATAGGCAGGTAATAAACATTATAATTATTTTCCATATATATAGCTCATTATCCACTTTGGTGTGTTGTGATTTGTCGTTTTTAATTTGTTTCATCTTATATACGTATGTATGTACAGATGGAGAGCTTCGCCACTCGAGAGTACCCGTCCCTGATCCAGACCTACTTTGATACACATACAGTTGGCGGTGTATTCTTGCGGGACCAGGAGCGACTTCTATATGTAAGTATTGTTTCAAAACACACTTTAATGATTTGTCGAGAAATAATGTATTAACCCGACTAATATATTAACTATCTTGTGTTTTTTTCACTATATATGAGGAGATGCTGAGGCTACAGGGTCTAGGCACCTACACCGATGATCAGATCATGGCCATTGTTCGTCAGGGCAAGCAGAGGGGGCACATTCCCGGTGTTGGTAAGGTTTTGGCGGGAAGGGGCAGGGACGTCCTCATGTCGCTTGAGCCTCGATGCATGTACACCGTTGATGTCAATAAGCTTAAAAGAACAAACAAGCAGCTAAAGAAACAGATGGACATGATCATGAAGGTAGTGAGGAGTGACGACAAGATGTCCCAGGTACTTACGCAGCTTCAGTCACAGCATAAGGTCGGTAGTGGCAGCGGGAGTAGTGGGGGTGGGGATGATGAGCCAGCCAATGATGAGGACGCTGGCGAGGAGGATTTGGATAGTTAGGACATGCTATATATGGGTAAGTATATGTTATTTTGTTTCTTGAAGTATATATTGGTGACCCTTCACCCTTATATAAACATTTATTTCCTCGTACGTTTAAAACATGTTATCTAGGTGAATATTGACTTGTATCTTGCGGATAACGCAAGTTTTGTGACTAGGAAGCCCGTTTTGTAGACTACATTATGTTTATTCGGATTTTAGACGTATTTAGCTTTATTATATCAAATGAGTTGATCTGTTATATTGTATCATGTTTTGGTAAAAGTTGTAATGTATTTGGGTAGATTATATATTGGTAGTTACAGGTTTGAGTATTGGTAGATTTTTTCTAGAAAAATTCCAGAAAAAAATCTGGAAATCGATAGCAATACAGGCTACACCAAAAAAAACTGCAAGCTTATCCCCGACGACATGTCGCCAGGGATTGTTTGAAACAAAACAACCACATTTTCTTTGCCACGTTGACTAGTCAACAAATTATAAGAGTTTCCCCGGCGACATGTCGCCAAAGCAGGTAAGAAATTCGCTTTTGTTTGATTTCTTAAGGTAGATAATTTGGAGATACTCATTGAAAATTTATGCACCATATGGATTGGACGTTTTCATTTACATGTCAATCCTGTTAGATTTCATAGAGAAGCTAGGGCTCCGTTTCCTCAGCCAACAAAGGTGAATGTGGGTACTATTAAAATTTCTTTTGTGTCAGTATTGAAATCCAATTCCCATAAGGTTTCTTCGCCTTCTGACTCCACTCCAACGATTGTGATGGATGATTCGTGTATTGTTGATAAAGATCTCTCATGTTCCTTAATGTGTAAGATTAAGCATATTAAAAGGTTTTGATAATGTTAGTATATCGTACTTGGGTGGTTTTTGGATTCTCATTGATGCAGGTACTTTATCATCAAAAGAGAAAATGATTAAACATGTGGGTATGGCTTCTTGGTTCTCCGACTTACATACAGATGATCCCTCTTTCATTAGCGAAGATAGACTTGTTTGAATTTCAGTGGAAGGGTTACCTATCGGCACATGGAATAATATTGCGCTTGCGAAAATTGTCTCCCAATGGGGCACATTGTCTGATGTTGACACTGTTGTTGATTCCTCTTTGTCCTTCAAAAAGCTGTGTATGGTTACTAAACTACATACCGTAATTAATGACAGGGTTAAAATCATCGTAAAAAGGCGAATTTATTAGTTACGGGTAAAGGAACTAGAAGCATGGACTCCTTAATTTAATAATAAATTCTGTGAGAACTCATCTTCTGATGAGGAATCAGTGGAGGATGAAGAGATTAATTCTCTTAAGGTAGATGACATTGATCATGTATCGGAATCCAGTTGTATGAAGGAAAACAATGAGCCCGAAATTCCTAACAGTGTATCCAAGAAAGGCACGTAATCTGAAGATCCATTCAGAATTTACACAATTCTTAATAGGAATAATCAAAATGAGAAGTCAAAGGGTGATGATCCAACTTTTCCTCCTGGTTTCACCCCGAAGGCAGTCGATGAGAAGGTAGATAAAGATGTCAATGGAAGTGTTAATAATTCCAACCCTAATCTTCACAGTAATAAAGATGGTGTCTCAAGTGGGAAATGTGGGTCCAACAGATCGTTCAAACTCAAAACTGGAGGCTCTATTTTGGAAGTTATGGAGGATCTAATAGAAATTGGTCATGCTATGGGGTACAACATGGAAGGATGTTCTAAAAACATAAAAGCTATTGTTGGTCTTCAAAGAGAGTCCTCGGGTTTAAGATGAATTTATTGTCTTTGAATATTCAAGGACTTGGTCAATCGATCAAGAAAGATTAGATTCGAGAGTTAAACATAAAGTATAAAGTGAATTTTGCTACTATTCAAGAAACTAAATCAGAAACATTGATCTCTTTTCTATCAAAGCTTTATGGGGTAACTTTTCCTATGATTTTGCTTATAGTCCTTCTGTTGGATTCTCTGGTGGAATTCTTTGTGTCTGGGATCCGAACATGTTCTCCAAAGACAATGTTACCATCTCAGACTCATTTGTGGTTGTCTGTGGTACGTGGATTTCATCCTCTACGAGGATTATGCTTGTCTTAGTATATGCCCCTCAAGACGTTTCTGAAAGGAAATCTTTGTGGGAGTACATTACTCATATGATTAATTCGTAGGATGGAGAATGTGTGATTCTTGGAGACTTTTGATGAAGTTAGATCAGAAAGTGAGAGATATGGTACTATTTTTAATGATACCAGTGCCAAAGCTTTTAATCACTTTATTTCCTCGGCAAGTCTTATTGATCTTCCACTTGAAGGATATTCTTATACTTGGGCTTTAAAATCTGCATCTAAAATGAGTAAATTGGACAGATTTTTAATTTCTGAAGGTCTGCTCTCGATTTATCCTTTGCTTTCTGCCCTTTGTCTTGATAGGCATTTCTCTGATCATAGGCCAATAATTATACGTAAGTCTATTGTCGACTATGGACCTACGCCATTTCGTGTGTTTCATTCATGGTTCTCAAAAGATGGTTTTGATAAACTTATTGAAGATACTTGGAATAATGCGGCTACTGTGGATTCTAACAAGATTTCGCTTTTGAGAAATAAGTTCCAAGCTCTAAAGACGGTGATCAAAAATTGGAATCGAGATGATATGCATCGGTCTAATGAGACTAGATTTTTTGCTCAGTCTTGAATTTTCGATTTAGACAAGATGCTTGATAATGGTATGAGTAACGATGATATAATTAATAAACGGACGTCACTTTTAAAAGATCTTTAAGAGTTCAATAAGCGGCACACTTTAGACATGGCTCAAAAGGCTAAGATTCGTTGGGCCATTGAGGGTGATGAAAATTTCTTTTTTTAAGAAGGAAACAAAAATTTATGAAGGAAAGTAAATAAAATTTGTGATTGGAATGACTTTGAAAAACAAATAAATTAGAAAGAGATTGATTTGCTTGAGAAGGCTTAAGGAGAAAGAATTAAGACGAAAGATATGAATGTTAACTTTGACTTTTCTTGTTGACTTGACTTTTTTGTTGAATGTTGACTTTGACTTTTCTTGTTGACTTGACTTTTCTTAGTTGAATAGATAACATCGAGATAAAAGAGAAGGAATTATGAAAAACAACGACCGCCTTTTCACATGTCATACCCAAGCTTAAGGTTTGATATTCGAGAGATTTGGCAGGGTGGTATAGAAGAAGCGGCTCATGTTGGCCGGCTAGTTCTTAAGATGAGGATTTATGAAGAATGAAGGAAAACCAGAAAAAAATAACAAATAACGTTGAAAAAGTGTAACCAGGTTTTGAAGAACATAGATGACACCATTTCTTTTTCTTTGGAGATGTTAGAAGCGGCTCATGACGGCCGACGGTTAAGTTTTGAGAATGAAGATAGAGAGATTTGACGGGTGGTATAGAAGTGGCGGCTTGATGACCGATTAGGTCTCAAGATCATACCTGCTCATGATACCATGTTAAACAATGAAACCCCCCGTAGGTTATGATATATTATTTCACTACTATTTATAGAGTACAAGACACAAAGAAACTCTAATGGACCCTTAGCCCACAAACAGGCTTGGGCCGACTAACATAATCTATCATCTAATAGCGTCGTCTATGAGATAGCGTTCTCTGACTCAACCACGCTCGTTCTTGATGCTTTTTCGGTGCATGATTTTTATTTGTTTCTATTTTATCCGAACAATGTTGTTTTCACTGTATGCGTTTTACTAGTTGATCAAGACACGTCACATTTAGAGTATCTGAACTTCACTCTACTTAAATTAATGGGAGGTGATTTGTACATATATTTTTTGTCATCTACCACTAATGTACACCCGCTGATGCACACAGTACAACACACAGATGCATATTTAGTGGTAGATGACAAAAAGATTGTGTGTACAAATCACCTCCCTAAATTAATACATACATGTATCATCGAAGCTGCAATAACAAATAAT